>VZTA01027920.1:22821-38463 GCA_013398855.1 Mohoua ochrocephala | reverse complement strand
AGGGAAGGTTTAGGTTGGATGTTCATAAAAGTTGCTTTACTGAAAAGGTGGTTAGGCATTGGAACGGGCTGCTCAGGGAAGTATGGAGTCACCATCCCTGGAGGTGGACTCTGCAGTGTTAGGGTAATGGTTGGACTTGGTAATATTCAGGGTCTTTTAGAACCTAAAGGATTCTAAGTTTCTACGATTATTAGGGGAATATCTCTATAGACAGACTTGTTCACTTCATACCCTACTAAAGAAGTATGGAATGCCATGATAAAGTGTGGCATAAGGATTCAAGACGATCTGTTTGTGGTTTTTTATTTTATCAGCACTTCATGTCACCCTTGGATCTATCATCACCTATTAGCAATATATTTGCTCTCCGCATCTTTTAGGCGGATCCCAAACCAAATTTTATCCTCAATTTGTGGTTTCTGGTTTTGTTATGAAATCTTCACACCATTCTAAAGTCTAGGAAATGCAAGTATCTGTAATTGGTTCAGCTTCCTGGGAAAGCCATATTTATTCCTCTCCCACACATCTGTGTAATGAGGTGTGGTTGTGAGTCTGAGCTTAAGAAGATTAAAATCATCATGGCCAACTAGAAGAGAAAATCAATGAAGTATGTCTTGTCTGACAGCACTTGTTCTCATGAATTGTTTGAATGGCTCTGATACAAATATTCTACTAATGAGACAGATTTATACCGAACTAATGAGGTTTACTGTGCAAAAATGAATGCATTAGGACTGTTGAAATAGGTTTTGCAATATCTGCAGTTACAGTTTCTGTATTTTATGAAACATTTAACATATTGTAAACTCACATCTGACAATTATATGGTTTTTTTGCCTGGCAAAAAGCAAATTTGAGGCTTAAGGACATTTCTGTTAAAATACCTTTCTATAGCTCTGCTATAGAAATATCGCATAAAAGAAAACATTTTGTATGTTTTTGAAACAAACTGTATCTACCCAGTTTTTAGACCACATTGTATTTGTGTATGGTCTAAACAAATAAAAGATAATGGATATGGCTGAAATTAACTGTGATTTATTTTAATTCCAAAATGTTTCAAATTAAATAACCTTTACGAACTCTTTATTATCTTGCTTGTTCTTAGTGAGGATTCAGGAAAGGAAGTTGCTTGAATGTTATTTCCATTAACATCCTTAATCCCAACCCTCGCAAATGGTATCTTGGGGCACTTTTCTTAGGTTTTATTTTCTCCAAATGTACTCTTTTATTTTGGTTAAAGCACAAGATAAAAGGAAATGACATTTTATGGCAGAGATTAATCAGCCTATTCTTTAATGATTTCATCAGAGCACACTCAACTATTTTAAAAGCCCTAGACTTTGCTAAAAAGCCAGATGTTGCATAAAAAAGAGCATGTTCCACCCTGTTCCCCTCTTTTTCTCTCCACTTTGAGATTCCCATTCTTGTGCCACACAATGTAACGACAGAGAACTCATGCACAGAAGTTCACCAGGACAAAGGAGAAATGTAATTGTATTTCGAATTAAGAAGTAGAAGGATGTTTCCTGTGCACTAGTGATTATTTTTCATTACGAACTCAGCAGATGCCTCCTGATAAAAGGCTGTTAATGATGCAAGGCCAGTAAACTTTCCACCACAAACCCTATGCTACAGGCTGCACGGTCTAAGAGAACAGCAGAGAGTGGAGATTTTCATTCCAGCAGGGTGCACTTGGAGGTTTCCCTCCCACCATGAAATGTTAACCACAGGCAAATGAGGGGGCAGATGGAGCCTCACAAGCCCTCGCTGCCATCATAGTGCACTGCAGTGTACAGGCCTTTCTACCCCAGAGAAGCCACAGATCTGAGCTCTTACATGCTCATTACAAGGAAAACTTTTACAAACAGGTCTAACGTTAAGTGCACTGGCAAACTAAGGTTAAATAAAATGAATCTTATTCTAAGTGCATCCATTCTACAGCATGTTAAATCTCCCATATAAAAAGCATTAGAAAAATAAATAATATATAAACATACCCCTCTGGATTGTCAGAGATACATACCAACATTTTTAATGAGATGGAAGAAAATCATGGAGTCATATAATGGCCTGGGTTGGAAGGGACCTTAAAAATCATATCGTTCCAACCCCCCTGCAGTGGGCAGGGATAACCTCTCACTAGACCAGGTTCCTCAGAGCTCCATCCAGCCCAGCTTTAAACATTTCCAGGGATGGGGCATCCACAGCTTCTCTCGGCAACCTGTTCCAGTGTCTCACCATCTTCACAGCAAAGATTTTTCTAATATCTCACCTAAGTCTACTGTCTGTTTGGAGCCATTATGGTCTTGTAAACGGTCTCTCTCCATCTTTCTCATAGGCTCCCTTCAGGTACTGGAAGGCCACAACAAGGCCACCCTGAGAGGACCTAACAGGTGGAGAAGATGGAAGAAGTATAGTGTGGGGAGGCAGATATATACCACTACCAGGATGTTTAAACATGGGCTTAGCTACATGACCAGTTCACAGATGTTTTAAGTCAATTAGAAGCGTCACTGTCTAATTGTTACAGATGGCAGACAGCCTTAAGGAACTTCCAACTCAAAGGTCAGTGCTTGAGAAAGTCAAGTTCTCAATTCCTAAAAATGCACTACATTTTCAGAAATTTCTTTGAGAAAGATACATTAGGTGCTGTCATCTAACCCACACCATCACGAGTGTTACTCAGGCCTGTGTCGGGAATAGGAATTAGAGTGATTGAAATGAAGGAAAAACAAATAAAATCACCTGATTTTTATTTTTTTAATTATGAAGATAATTAACTATGTTCATATTTTCAACAAGTGGGCAAAAACTAAGATGGTTGCTACACTAATTTCTGCCTCCCCCCTCCCATCTCCAACTCTGCGGCAGAAGAGATGGATTGCTGCTCCAGGAATGCTCCAGGATTGCTGCTCAAGCATGCAAATAGGTCTGCACTTAGCTGGTAACAGAACACAGAAGGGTAACAGACATTCACTAACAAGTGAGTTATGTAAGAGATGGCCTGGGTTGGCCATTTATACCCAGGTTATATGTACCCTCAGCCTTCATCCTTTCTCTGTTTTAGTTCTTTGAACAGCTTGGACAGTCAAACAGTTGGTTTAAGTGTCATCAAGTGATTCTGAACCACTCCTAAGTCCCACCAGAAAAACACATTACTAACTTTCTAAGACATCAGGATTATTTTTTTAGATATGTTTAAGACATTTTCCATGTTAGTTTATTTCTCTGAATTTGGCCTTTTCAGTTAAGGTCAACAGAGTTTTGAGTTTTCTGTCTCAGAAAGAGAATGCACTTCAATGCATTTCTGCTGTAGTGTTAGGAAACAAAATCTGAAATAAAAGCTAGGTGTTAATATCCTTAGAGTGCCAGAGATGGAATATGAGTATTTCCTGAGTGGAATAATTAGATGCTGGGTTTTTTTTTTCCCTTTGCCTTTAGCAAGTCTATTCTTTAGATAATTTCCATAGTACTAGAAAAACAATTCATCTATATGATGACATTCAGTTTTGAACCTCTAATAGTTTTTTTCAGCCATTATTATCAGCAAGCAGTAAAGAAAATAACAAAAGGCTTAATAACAAACACAGAAAAAGAAAAAAAAAAACACAAATACTTTTTAAATTGTTTAGTAATATTTAGTAGTATATGTCAAACAGTACCACAAAGGAGCAAAAAACAAACACAGAAATCCTCCAGCCCAGCACTCTTTTATAAACTTCTCGAGGACTAATCCTTTCCTTTTTCTTTACTAGACTTTCTAAAGACATGCGGAATAAAACTGATAACTCACAACAAAAATAAACAAACAAACAAAAAACCAACCAACCAACCAAAACACAAACAAACAAAAGCCCCCAACAACCCAAACCAAAACCCCCCAAAAAATGCTCCCCAACCTAACAAAACTTTATTTATTTTTCAGGAGCAAGTTTTGTATCTTCTCCCGTAAAAGCAGTTCTTAGTCACTATCAATTTAAAACCACTCTCATTACCTAACCATTATTGTTTCAGCCTCTTGAGCTGCTATTTTTTCTGTTTTAACCTTTAGAGTAGCCTTATTTAAGTTACCTTCATTGAAGCTGAAAAACTATAAGTAATGATCAGGAAGTTATAATTCAAGTGTTTTACAAGTGTTGTTTATACTAATGCAGTACGCCTGAGTGTAAATATAATCAGGAAGATAATTATTTTGTTGAAGTTATCGAAATTTACTGCTAAGTTCAAGCAGCAAAAAAAGCAAGGAATACAGTAAATACTATCACATCTTTTGTGTAAAAAATAGTGTCTAGTTTACACAAGAAAATAGAAATCTATTTCCTATTCCATAAAAAGCACTACTTCCTTTGAGCAGCTCTAAATTCAAATGCATTATAATGAAAATGATTTAAACAGTAAATCCTCCTTTCTGATTGTGCTGGGAGACACCAGGATAATCTGTTTGACACATTGTCTAGCAACAGGGAAAATCACTCTGCTAGTTCTAGTAAAAATATCAAATTATTTGAGAAAATTAAATGCCCTGTAAAACCATATTCTGATGTGACTCCAAATGTCTGTATGATGCCTTGGCAGGCAGACATGGAGCATTGGATAAAGCAAGCTCTAGCTGAGGAAAAATTAATATTTTCTCATAAGAAGGACAATTAATCAGGGTACATAAGGCAAATGTATATGAGTTTCATAGTGACAATGTTCTCTGAATATCCCAGATTTCATCTCTCTTTCTGCCATCTAAGTTATCTCTTTTGTTTGGATCTCTTGCAAATTGTTTTGCAAAGCAGTGTTTGGAGATACAGAATTTCTCCAAGCAAATACTCTCAATCCAGCACTGAATAATTCTGGTAATTGCAAAAATACCCTATTTAATTAGAAAATCGCTTTCTAATTTCAACAATATTTGAATAAGACTCTTGTTCAGCAACTATAGTGACTATCTAATCAAATTGAGCATGTTGTAATTAACTAGAAAGTTGGCATTTGATGAATCTGAATGAAGCTGAGAAAAGTAGTAATTTTTTTGAAAACAAAACCAATTTATATCAGCACGTAAGACACTACACATGTGAGAATTCAGTGTTGCTCAATACAAACAACTGTGCATGAACTTCATGTCATCTCCCAGATGGAATAGAAACAGAAAATTAGTTAGGGCAGTTTGGCTATTTTTCCCTCCAAGTCAAATTACAAAAAGCACGTAAAAGAGCAAGCACTTCCCCAATTCTTCTCTTCTTAGAATCACCTCTGCTTGCCTGGACTTGTTCCCTTCTCAAGCTCTTTTCCCTCCCTGCTCCAACCAAGTCCTTTATCCAAAACTTTGGACACGCAGTTTGTCAGAACAGGACTGTCTTCTCCCACTTCTTTACGAGCTCAAACCCTCTTCCTGGGCACACAACTCGTACTCTGAAATGAATCACCTTCTAAGAGCTGTTTCTCTCCATTGACTACAATGAGAGCCAAGTATGGAAATAAAGATATCAACACTGTAGAATGGAAAAGTGAGGTGAGATGAATCTTGCCTTTACTGACAAGCAGCTCCATCAACACTAGAAAATAATGAAGCCTTATTTCCTATCTATTTGTGTCTTAAGTTTGATTGACTTTCTGTCTAGGTAGAAATCTTTCTTCTGTAACTTACAATGATGCTCACCTACATGGATTTTTTTGGTGTGTAAAGAAGTGTGGCCTCAGACTGCTCTTTCCCTCAGCGAGAATATTAATAGGGTTTCTTTCCTCTTCCCAGCCACCAACGTTGATGACATTTCAGGGATTTTAATTGTACTTGAGAAATCAAGCCCCCTTTCCCCACCATTCTCTGTCCTGCCAAAAGTGTTTGAAGTTGATAAGCACATTCAGAAGTTATTAGGTGGAAAACACAGCAACACGTTCACAGCAATGTGATTGTAAAGGAAAGCAGATGAAAAGTTAGGCTTTGATGAAAAGAAAGGAACAAGAAGCTTTTCAAAGGCATTCTTTTTTTTTCCAGAAACATTCTTGTTACAAGGAGAGAACTTGATATGACTCAAGAAGGATTAGAGCAAGGGATCTAGCTTTGCATGTGCTTCCATTATATAGTTCTAGTCTCCAATATTATCAGAGTGCTTATAGGCGTGGGAAGGTAACAGGGAAGAGAAAGAAATGTGATGTTAAAATTTGGCATGAATTAGCATACATTTTGAAGTGTCATGTAATTCCTAAGGAATTGTTGAGTTATATAGAAAAACTAAAATTCCGTTATTAAAAAAAAAAATTTATTGTCACAATTTAATTTTAACTTTCAACATGATTTAATTCACGCACTGCTGTTGATACGGCCACAGTATATACTTCAGACTTCAATAGGCAGTAGAAAAGTGAGGTTCCATTTACTGAAATATTTTTAAAAGCTGTATGACTTAATGAATAATCTCTAACAAAGTTCAAAGGCTTCAAGATTTTAATCAGTTTACTACCCAGATGTATACCTATTGAACATGAAAACATTACTTGAGTAGGGAATAATGTATAATTATAGCTCAAAGTGATAGTATTTCTGCATGCAGTTTCTATTCTGAACAGTTGCATATTCTAAATACTGTTCAGAAATCTCACAAAGCCAAAAATTAATATTCCATCAGTGTGCCCCATACCTGAAAACTCCAATTATTCTTACGATGAAGAATAATATCTGCCAAAATATAAAGAACAAATGAACTGTTTGTATGCATTGGTTGAAATTATTAAGGATGGAAAATGTATTTGAAGACTTTTTCTAAAGGCAACTATATTATCAGTTTGCACCAAATGTACCATGCTCTAGTAGTTACAATGGAAATACACAACTCGCATGTGTGACCCTGAAGTAATTTATTTAATGATAAGCTTCAGCACATATTCAGTGTTCCAAATTCTTCTGTGCATTGACATACTAATTGCTAGCACTTCGGAATATACACTGACTAAATATACTTTGCGTCAGAGGAATGTACTCAGATTTGTGGTACAATTTTGAAAACGTGGGATAATCTTAGTAACCATTTAACTGAGGAGGTATTTAGTCTGCAGTCTGAACAGAACACTGAGACAACACTGAAGGCCATGTAAACGTGAGAAGTGATTGAAGATGTAACCAATGGTTTTTTTGAATGTTGGTGTACCAGATATAAAGCTTCTTTTCCTTGGAATGCACGCACATGCATTTGTGGCAGAGAAAGGAAATTAGTTCATGCTGTAAGTCAAAAAGCCCTGCGGGGCCAATGAGAAAGTTATACATCACCTTATGCCTATTTCTCTTTGTAAGGAGCATAAATCTTGTGCAATATTCACAGCATCTGGTGGGATCAGCTCCACAATCTAATGCAGGCCATGCAGTTTTCCTCCATGTTAATGTATATATATAGCAAAAAAATAAGATTTTCCTCAATAAGCCATAATGTAAACTACTACAACCAAGAGGAGATTTCATTTCAAGCCTCAGCTTGCCCCTCTTTTTTTTTTTTCTTCTGCCAGTGACAGAAACTTTAAAAAGACTTGATAATAATAGAACATTTCATTTTATTGCCAACAAAATCACTCTCACTGGAGTCCCCTCCACTGACCTCTTAAGTGAAACTAGAAACAATGTTCCCTTCTCTTCCTCCCAGCAAGTCACTGGTTTTGACATGTCTGCCTGTACTATTCTTGGTCTTGGAGGCCTCTTCATCTTCCAGCTCTCTGCTGATCTCTATTCACATGTGCGTCCCTGTGCCCTCTTGCCAAAGAGATGCTGTTCTTGACCCTCTTCTCCCACTTCCCTTGCCTCTCACTCTGGATAATTTCACCACAGACTACATGCAATTCAGCAATGACTCCTATGCTGACAATTCACTGATCTTGTTCCCTCCAATTAATCTAACCTCACTCTCTTCAAATCAAAGTTCAGTGCACTCCTCTGCCAGGTCTTTACTGATGTGTAGTTATCAGTTTACATGCCAGCCAGCACCATTCTCTTTTTTTTACCCCTGCAAATCTTTCCATTTATTTCCTTTTCTCATAGCACTATCACTCCTTATCCTCAGGTGTCATTTTAGTCAGTTTGGACTCACATTTCAAGTTACTTCCAAAGCTCTTGCAGATTAGCTCTGCTTAAGTGTTCTTTCTTGACTATTCACATAACTAAAATGCTAACTTAGAGCTCTCCTACCTCCGTCTCTCAATGATGTTTTCTTTGTCTTCAAGAAATACCAAGGATTGTTCTCCAACTCCAAAAGTTTGATCATTGCAGGATTCTCTTTGTTTCCCTTCACTAGCTGTCTTCTTACAAAAGCACAAGCATTGTCATCTTATGTAGACTAGTAATGTAAATCTAGTCTATTCACACTGTTTATTCACAGTGCAATGTTTCCAGCTGCATCCTGGTGTTAGCCCTCTTCACCATTTGTTATATTTCAAGTTAGTAGCTTACTCCCAAAAAGCTCCCTAGCACTGGTAGGCATCCCCCAAACTGCCTGTAAAGTCACCTTTACGGTATCCTTCCACTTCATTTTGCCCTGGCACAACTGATAGTACCAGATATCTTCTTTGCAGTTCAGTATTACACTTCTTTGTGCTTCTCTCTCAGCTGGATTAACATCACCGAACTTGGAGTGTTCAAAACTAAGGCACTCAGAGCTAGGCAGCAATCTGTGCCACTATCACAAAGAGATAAGCACATATACGCATGCATAAGCACTGAGGTCCCTATCTATCTTCAGATCAACTCACACATTTTTTTTCCCTACACTCAGTAAGTCATCTGATAAAAGAGTTTACTTCTTTCTACAGACCTCGTACTTGCTATGTCCCTAAAACATGCAGCAACATCTCTGCCCTAAAGAGAACAAGCACAGGATGACAATGGAGTTCTCACACATGCAGACACAAATCACAAAAGGTCAATTATTCCTGACTGAAGGGAAGCCACCTGCAGCGCCAGGCAGAACTGGTTTCAAAGCAAAATAAAGAGTGCAAAAAGATTTCCAGATATCTGATGTATGTGAAACACTTCATGTATGGCTAAAATGCAAAGGAGGTAAGAAGAAAGTATAAAAAGAGCTACAGCTGGATATGAATGACAGCAAATGAAAAACAGAAAGGAAACTGCTCCATCACAGGATCCCCCATTTCTGATCAATGACACTACACATCTGTACCAGATTCCTCCTCATTTTTCTTAGAGAAAGAGATCTGTTTTCCTGCTTGCCATTCACAGATATTTTCTCACACATCTCCATGATCATTTGTAGTGTATCATCTTTCACTACGGAACTGGCTGTTGTGCTTCAGGAATGGTACTCCCCAATTCAGTGTCCCCACCAAAACTTTCCACACCACAGGCCACTCATCTTTTCCCCACCACAGGAAGTACAGGGCAGGTTAAACACCTCACCTTAGTAGCCTAAATTAGCCTTTCCTTTGTATTCATTACTACTGAACAATCTTATACCCAGACTACAAGTTGGCTGGACAGGTACCAAGTTTTTGATCAGTGTTTTACTCTGCCTTGCTTTTTAACTGTGCTGGGCCTTGACAAGAACTTGTATCTGTGGTATCAGCAAGTGCACAACTCAGCAGCTTGGGGCTGAGAACATGCACATTAATGCAATCCTCACGAAAATACCTGCATAGTAACTGTGCCTTGTACTAGCACGGCATAAACCAGAAGCACGGTATATTTCCAAATGAAGTGCTTACCAGAGGAAACACACCAGACTTCAAAAACTGGATTAGCATCAAAAGAACAATAAAATACTCTGCAATTCTGCAAGATTTTGCCTTGACTGTTTCAGTTCACAATCCCAGCAATCAAGAGCAATTTAGCTACTAAACATCGTTCTAGCCTCAGGAACTGATAGATGGCTCCTACAGCCTGGGGATATGACCTTCTGCTACATGAGTTTATACACCTGCAACTTATATGGTAATGCATGTTTCTGTGAATTACATTTAAATTAAACAAGCACTGAAAGAAAGAAAAAAGGTGGTATCAGCAACTAACAGATGCAAATATTGCTAGATTAACCAGGTCATTTTGTTCCCAAAGCTAGACAGAAGGCCCAAGAGCCATTTGCTGTTCTATAAGCAGCCTTGTAAACACCTATCAGCAAGGTACAGCTCCATCTGGCAGAAGACAATTTCTTGCATTAGAATTCTTGTATTACCTCCTGGCTTTTACCACGCTACTCAACCATCTCACAAGCTGTACATAATCCAACAGTGCCTACAGTGACACTCTTAATGTTTGCATTAAGAAAAAAAATGTGTCCTTTCACAGGAAGAGATAAAACAAATGCACAAGAGATTCTGGAAATATCATTAAAATGCATAGAAAATATAGTTTCTTGTTCAACAGTGTAATTAGGACTCTTATTTTCTACATAAATGCCCAACCTTTAAAGGGGCATGAGCAACACCAGAGTTTATCAAAAGGGCATGGTCTGGCCTAGTTCTGCCCTTCTTCAAATTCTTTGAAAAATGCCCATTAGCTTCAACTGAGACATATTAGGCCATCAAAGTACATTTTCAGCAATCACAGTCCCCTTCAGTTCAGTCTCTGTTATTCCTATCTAACTCTGAAATAAGGTTAAGAGAAATGGTGTGGACCTCAGCACAAAGAATGAAATGGTGCCCCCCCACCCTCCAGAGCACATGTTCCATCTCTGTGTTTCAGCCAGTCTGGTTCATGGGCCCTCGTCCCCATCATCCATCAGCCCACTTAAAGCCTGAGGCTTACCAGGAGTGGTAACAGCCTTTATCCCAAAATGCTAAATACAGCCACCTCCCACACTGAGGGCTCATGAGAAAAAACCAGGTATTTTGCTAATCTGAGGGTTTGTTCTGTTTTCTCTGAAGATGCTTAGAGGGTGTAGACATGTGCTCAGTTTGGGTTTCCCAGTCTTTGGAACACAGGCTTGCTGGTTTTCCACATTCTGCTGTGACTGCCATGACTGGTGGGATTTTGTTTTTTACAGCATGATGGTTTTCCTGGGGTGTCACCAATTACACCGCAGAACACAGATGATCAATGCAGAGGGTGTGGACAGGTCTGAGCTAGCTCTGCTAAGTCTTCAAGCAGAGGTACCAGCAGCAGTCTGGTCCCAGCATCATGGAGCTCAGTGCATTCCACTTCATTAGCCATGAAATTGTGATTGCACTGCTACAGCTGTTCAAGGTCAGGAACATCTGCATTACACCAAAGTTCCCTGACGTGTCCTGAACTGTGGGATTCAGCTCCAGATTTAGGTGCCAGTGGGCTCCTAAAACCAGGTGCCCATGGGAGATGGCTGAGCTCTCACTGCAGTCAGTGGAGATCCAGCCAATGCAGCAAATGGAAACTGCAGAGGTGTCTCTTCCATTCTGCTCTGACACCTGTGTTTGCTAAAATAAGGAACATTTTAGAGATAGCAAAAAACTCCTGAAGAGAAAGCAGAAAGCATTTTTTTAAATTGTTTAAATACACTGACAAAGTTAAATTTGGAGGTTCTTATGTTGATTTACCCAGGTTTTTTTATAGTTAAATCATGCCCTCCCTCCACTATGAGTTTGGATAAAGATGCATAAAGCAGAGGCTGTCTCTTTGTAAAAAATCACCTTTTTACGGCAGCAAAATTGAAAGATAAGTCAGATCAGTGTATTCTCTCCCACTGTCACCACATCCAAGTGCCCCCACTGTTATCTAATACTTACTTGCAAAGCTGTCCCATTCATCACTCATCTCTAGAGTAGTAAACAATCCTTTTAACCCCTTCAATATTTGGATTCCTCTTTATGCAAGGATGCCTTCATTTTACAACTCCACATATCAGGAATTTTCACGTGCTTACTGTGAAATGTGTACTCCCGATCTTTTGTGATATACATATGTGGCCCTTAAATTGCACGAAGACCAAAGATACTGTAGCATATTTTCCTTGGACTGCTAAATTATTTGCATCTTCATATAATTTAGCAGGTTCTAGGCCAGTTCAAGTAAGTATGGGTATGTTAGGACAGTCACAAAAATCAGCCGTTAAATGGAAAGCTAGTTCCAATCCTAACCACTTTGTAATTACATTTCTTGAATCAAATGTTAATGAAAAATAAATCCTCTTCTGTACTAATAAAAATATTTTTAAAATATTTATTAATTTCTTGCTAGCAAAATAATCCTGTTTCATTTCTAGCTAAGGAACTATAAATCAGGACTTTGCTTTTAATCAAATACAATGCTTTAAGAAATGAGATGCCAAACTGAAATAATAAAACAAAGTTGATTTATTAATATCTCCATTGGATTCTCTAAGGATATTTTCTCCTTCAAAGCTCATCATGTAAACAGAAGTTATTGTCACAGATTCTAGAAAGAACAGATGTTTTCACTTCAGAATACTATCTTTGTAATCCAAAATAGCTCAGCATCTAGACAGTAAAACACACTTTGTGAACATTGGCATGTGGAAACCTTTCCAGCTGAAGCAAATGTTAAGGAAACTAAAAAAAAAACCAAAACTGGCTAAACAAACGAACACCATAAATTATATCTGCTAAACTGCAAATTTAAGATTTATTTTATTAAGAGTCAGCACTAGCAACTGCAACCATGACATACAAGGAAACTACGATGTGAGGAAAAAAAATGCTCCTCTTATTGACTAACAGTCTCCTTTTTCTTGTAGAGCATTTTAGGAGGCTATTTGAAGAGGTTCCAAAGCTAAAATATTCCTCCAAGCATCATTAGAAAAACATAAGCTTTATGCAAAACCTACCAAACAAAATATCTCACTGATGTGGCCAGCACACTGTGTAGGGAACAAAATTTTTTAAATCCATTGATGTATATTTTTTGCTCCAATTTAGCCAAGTACTTAATCCATCTGTCTCTTTTTGATTTTCATGATTAAAATTAGGCACATTTCTGGACAGCCATGGGATCTGGTACTCTTCTTATTTTTGTGCATTAGTATGAATTTGAGTTATGAAGAAAAATTATATCATATAATCTATATGAATAAGGTCATGAGAACAGAAGATAAGATTTCAGATTTATATTTGACTTTCAGCAGAGCTTTTGTTGAGTGGACTTGCTGTTAATTTCAAATTCTTCCAATTTGAGAGTCAGACATTTTTTTCATCAATTTTGAAATTTCATGGAAATATTTCTAGTTATGCTGGGTTTAACAAAAGCAAAAGACCACACTTTACATCACAAAGACCCTGAGAAATAACCAGACAATATTTGATTTTCTACTCTTGCACCAAGAAGGTTCTGATATTTTTAATGTTAAACGTCATTAATTCCCTAACAGCTTTGCTGCTGGAATACGTAGCTGTATGCATACAAAGGCAGAATGTGTTCCTTTCTAATGCAAATCATGTTTCTGTGAATTCTGTTATTTATTGAAAGTATCAGCATACACAGAGAAGTGAGAATGCTTTCATTTCAAAATAGTGTATCATTTTCAACAGGAATTTATTTCTGCTAACCAAAAAATTTCGGCTGCTTTCAATCAAATATGTTACACATAAATAGTCATATTTAATGGTGAAATTTGTTAACAGCAGGTTCATGTCTGAGGTATAACTGTCTAGATAATCCTCATCTAAGGAAAATTATAGACCACTTCTTTAGGAATTGAACAAAGGATGTAGGAACCCAGTCACATAATCATTAAAAAGGAAATTCAGGGTAAAATTTATAAGATTATTATGAGTCTCATTGAGAAGAATTCCTCTGTAACCACAGGTGTCTCCATGAGCTATAAACATAAACAACTAATCTTGTATTTCTTGTGCAGCAAAAATTCCCCCCAGTCAATAACACTTTCAGATTTCCCTTTTGTACATGATCAGACTTGAACATTATGTCTATCAACAATGCTTGATTCTTACAAAAGTTATTGTCGTCGAATTTGAAATTTGCTGTATGTATCTAGCAGGAGCTTTTAATTTTAATAACTAATAATAAATGCAGAACTTAAATGTAAATCTGTTATGTGACAACAGAAGTGTCAAAATATATTCAAAACTTTCCCTGGAATGAGAATTTTAAGGTGAAGCAAACATAACTTTTGCTATGAGTTATTTCCAGCAGACTAAATGGCTGACAGGTAGTTTGTTAACTAAATATACTTTACATCTGGGAATGCAAAAACAAATCAATGTCCTTCCACTTTTTTCTCCTAAATATACTGGATAAATGATGCCTGCTTCCTGCACACATATGTTTTATGTAAACTGGAACACAATGCCTGGACACCTTTCCATGCACAACCTTCACCAACAAGGTACCAATAAGGCACAGTGGCAGAATCCCTTTCAAATCCCCATACTCCCAGGGAATCAGATCGTGTTCAGCACACGGCTACACTTCACTGAGCTGCCCTTTTATGGGCATTCCAGGGTTAAGAGGGAAAGAGCACACGGAGAGAAAACAATAAAAGGGAAGGAGAGCCGCCATGGTTCCGTCTTGTCCCATCCCCACCCTGCCTTCCTGAGGACAGAGCCCTCACCTCTGTCCTCTGCTCACCAGAGCACCTGGCTCTGCCACCTGACATCTGAAATGCAAAAAAATCGTAACAAGACCACCAACGGCCCCAAAACAGCGTGTGGTTGGCTAAAGAACGAGGTTACCATTTAAAATCCCTTTAATTTATACAGCCAGATGAATTATCTATTTGAACCTGGCTCAGGAAGATCCTGGTGAAAAGTCCTGACCGTTGACCTAGCAGCCACTCAGGAGCTGGGGTAGCACTGTGGCATTGTCCCTGCCTTTCTCGTTATTCTGACACGTCTGTGTGGGGGAGGAAAAGGCCATGTGCCACCGGGCTGGAAATAACAAGGGAAGAGACATGAGAGAGACAGTAAAGGGCAAGAAAAGAGAGTATAGAGACCAGTGAGCGTAGATGAATGGGTTGCAGTGTCTTAAATTTTCAGTGCATATATTATTTCAGTGTACATATTTTTTCAGTGTACAAAATTTCCATTAATACGTTTCTGTCCTAGTTATTGCTTATTTCCTCTTTTGCATTTTCCTTTGAAGAATTTTTGCACAATATCAGTGTATGCCTGATAAGAAACTTGTCCTGGGATTCAGCTCCAGATTCAGGCAGATGTAGATGAGAATTATACGTGAAAAAGGTTTTAAGTTCCCACAGTGGAAGGTGGAAAATTTAGGCAACATAGTCAGCAGTGTGTAGAATAGATGTGTGTACTGCAGGTTGAAAGAAATCACAGATCAGATGCCTTTGATTCTCTTGGGACATGCTCCCATCAGCTGCCTAAATGAAGGTGTGCAGCACCACTGGAGATGTGAAGACTGTCCCACTCAACTACCCCCTGCCATTTCAGGATGGCCTGGGTCTATGTATCTTATGTCATATCTATTTATCATAGATAAATAATGTCCTGGGTACAGGATTAGCTAAGTATGTGTGTTTAGGCAAGTGAATAAAGCCTTACATCCTCACCAGGAGCCCAGATGGGAGCTTAGACAATTATCTCTTATCAAATCAGGTATTGTAATTCAAGCTGAAGCCCATCTTATGCTAAAATGATGTACTGAGAATCAAGATACTTTCGTTTCATGAAGATTGGCCAGAATAAAAATCATATTAAAATAGTGCATTCATTCACCTTTTGTTCTAACTTTTTCTGGAATAAAAAAAA
>VZTA01027920.1:0-22802 GCA_013398855.1 Mohoua ochrocephala | reverse complement strand
AAAAAAAAAAAAAAAAAAAAAAACCAAGAAAATTTAGTGCTTGAATTGGTCAATAATCGAAGATTGCATCAGGGAAGACTAAATTATTTCAAAATTGATGTGGGTCGATTTACTTGTTTTTCAACTGAAGTGTTAATTAAAAATTTTAAACATTAACTTTTAATTAAATACACTATATTAATGCATAATTATTCTCATTTACTGTGGTTTTCATAGACATACCCACATCTGCGTAAAATTACCATTAAAATTTGTCAATATAAATTGATAGTTTTACCCTTTAACTCTCATGAATCAGGAAGTAGTAAAATTAAAGTGTCATGCATCAGTATATCTTTTGTATATGTGCTACAGTGCAACCCTTATTTAAGAGCTGCTAAAAATTAAAAAAAAAAATATATATATGCATTACTTAAGGTACAATATGCATTACTTAGCTTTATGACACAATAGCATAGAGTTGGTTTTGGTCAGCTGAAAAAAAGAAGCTAATTCTCCCCATCTCAGGATGTCCCTTCAAAATGTCAGGACAAGTCTTCCCTTTCCTCTCCACTGAATGCAGAAGGAATACAAATGAACAGGCTGAATTACATGGATGACCTCAGGTGTGATGAATCACATTTCAAGTCAAGTATCCTATTTCTAACAGTCGTCTTGCTGTTTATGAGGAAAGTGCAGAAAGTTCTGGAGTACCACCATCATAGGAAAAATCTGTAACTTCTGTGAGGTGAAAGTTCACCCCAAAGCTGACCTAAAAAGCCACTAATGAGGTTAACCCCTTTTAAAATATTATCATATAATTCACACATACGAGCTTAGGTGTGCAGACTTTTGTGCTGTGTCTTATGGCCCCCATAGACACCAGACAGAACAGCCTGCAGACACTGCTCATGCTGGGAAATCATCTGATTCTTAATTACACTTCAAACTGCCAAGGCCCTGAGGGCACTCACAGACCACACTGTCCCTGTACAACCTCCCTGGAGCTCCCTTCCACTCGTGCCCCAGGATCCCACTTCATCCCTCTCTAGGGGTCCCCCAGCCAGACGTTCTCGATGTTAGAAAAACACGTTGCAAATGAGGTAGCAGCGTATTTCAGCAAGGGGTGGATTTTTTTTCATAGTCATCTGCATTAAAAAAAGAAATTTAATCATTTTTTCTACACTAAAATAGTTCAGAAATTAGCTGCTTTTCTGAAAAGTATTTTTGAAATTTCTGCATAATCAGAAAACTTAGAGATTTCAAAACGTGTAATTCTACCCCACCTGCAACAGCAATTATGACAAGCACTGGCTTACCACGCTTTTCTTACTTATTTCAGTAATGGTTGTTTATTGTATTTATTAATAGAATCCTATTCACTATCTCAAAACTTATGGAAAAGTTGACCACTCATTTTCAACTTGTTTCTATCTCTTCCGATCAGAATAGACATAGAAATTAATATTTTTATGGCAGTTTATTCTGTGCATGTAAAAGTGTCAATTATTTTTAACCTCTTAACTAAGAGAAGACACTTTATCTGTCACTGAACTTTTGAGTTTGACATCAATTAAAGTTCTCCCATTAAAAAGGAGTTATTAGAGCAACATGAAGACTTACACAATCAATCTGTCAAAATGATATTACTGCAAAACCTTCAAAAAGAAAACCTTTCTTGTCAAACAGGCACAATTTGTAGGCGGCAGGCTTTAACTTCAAAATGAAAGCCCAGAGATCCCAAAGATCCTACTTTACTCCCATATATGTGATAAATAAAAGCAATTTTTAGAAAATATAACATGTAAGTAACAGAATGTGACAGACTATGTAGACAAGAGAGTACTGCTGTGTTTCTCATCACATTATCCACTAAGACAAATAATCCATATGATGATAGGTCTAAAAATGAGAATAATCTAATCTGCTTTTAGTCTCATTAATTTTATTTATGAAAATATAGAAAATATTACATTTTATTAATATGCTAATGACCACATGCTGGCTGCAAAAATCAATGGAAATAGCACATGGAAATACCAATATCAACAACAATCCAAAGTCTTCCAAATTTAAATAAAAGACACCACTGGTAACAACGAGCTTTCACCAAAGCAGAAAAAGCAGAGGAAAAGACCTGTATTTGACTGTTCTCCCAGTTACTGCAAATAGTCTCTACTATAAACAGTCCTCACTGATATATTGTATTTAAGAAATACAAAACAATTCTTTTGTTGGGTTATTTGTTGCTTTTGTTGTTGTTGTTGGGGTTTTTTTAATCTTACTGGGTTTTGGCCTTTGCTGGTTAGGAATGGTCTCAATTTTCTTTTCTCTCTCCCTGGTTTGATTATTCATAGCTACATTGCCCACCTTCTTTCTTTTAATATTTCATTTATCACTCTCATTACAGACAAACTTCTGCTCTTGCTGAGAAATGCACACTTTCCAGCATTAAAAAGCTCCTTGCTACACTAGGAGAAGCAAAAATGTAATTCATTATATTGCAAAGTGAATCCCCTTCAAGACACATTGGTCCTCGGTCACAATGGAAAAAAAAAAATCAGTAAATAAGGTTCTCATGAACAGCAGGGGCAGCAATCGAATTAACTTTTTCAAAGAGTCCAGACTGCACTTCAGTAAGGCAAATTTTCACAGAAATTTAACCAACTAAGCAACAGTGTTTCAATGCAGAAGCAACAGTGTTTCAATACAGCTTCTGCATTTGGTTTTCAAAAGGCAAGGATTTAGGCACAAGGCATCAATTTAGAACTTCCCCAGAAGGGCCTGCAGGAATAAAACAAAAGGGTAAAGAAAAGGGTAAGATCAAGAGAAGCATATGTAGTAGCCACTGTCTTTCAGACAGAGAAATTGGAAAATAGATGAAAAAGAACTTAAGCATGTAAAAGTCATTAAATACAAATAGCTGTGAAACTGGTGTAAAAAAACAAGAAAATTTCCAGCAAATCCTGTCCCCTGCATAAGCCTATACACAGAAAACTTGTAATATTTAGAGGGATTATAATTAGCTTATATTTTTTTCCTTTATGGGTGGGCTATTTGCACAGCCTAAATGGCCATGTGACCTGACAGCCTGAAGGACAGCAAACACGGCTCTCACACTTTGCAACCCCACAGCTAATCTCAATATGATTAACTACTTTTGGACCAGGTACCACTCAAGACCAACTAACAGGACACCAACAGCCAAATTTTTTAGTTGCCTGTGAGCAGACCTTTTAACCTACAGGACAGTACTGCCTATAAGGCCCCAACAAAGAAGTATTTCCTCCTAGAAAGTCATAGGGAGAAAAAAGGGCTTTGTACATCAGCTGAAGTGTTGCAGCAAGCAGAGGAAATGGATGAGCCCTAGAATAACAAATAACATGGAGGGAAAACAACCTGTACCCAAATTACACAGGCAAACCAAGATTATCTCATGCCCAAAAGAGAGTTCCAGTGAAAAAGAAACCCAGTCTGGACTAGTTGAACCATAGCAAGAGGTGGATGGAGCACAACAGCTCATGTGATTTCGGAAGTAATTCGCACATTTTAGAAAACTATGCTTATAAGAGCATGGACTGCTTCTATTTTTTTTTAATGTATCTGTTCCATTTCTTATAATGTTTTACCTCTGTAGTTTAAAATGTATCAGTAGTTTCCCACATTTGTGGCAAACATCTCCTTTTCATAAATATTTGCTAAAAAAATTAACTAAGATTAAGACTCTGCATTAGATTTTTTCCCCCTTGTATGACATAGAGCTGCTACACAACACCCAGGTCAGTTGGCCACCACGTCCATCAAAAGCCTTTCCTTTTCCATGTGCTGGATATACTGAGATGGTAACAAAAAGAAATTCAACACAATTGTTAACTCGAAGACATAGTGGAAGAAATCAGCAAAAACTATTTCAGTCCTACTTATTTTCTTGCCGGAAATATACCTCTAATCTTAGCCAGCAAAGCAAGGTGGCAATATCAGCCAGCGTGATCATAAGAGTGGAGCCACTCCAGAGAGACTGCGGACACTCCTTTCTTCTCACACAGACTTACTCATGGTGCAGGTAAGGCGCCATCAAACCTTTTATTTAAAGATCTGCAATGAAACATGAGTGCTAGACCACAACAGGAGCAGAGACATGGACACAATAGCTCCTGACACACGGCCCACATTCTCGTTAGCACCGCTGACATTGATGAATTATCTCGGAGAATAATGCAATGACCTCTTTTAACTGCTTTCTGATTTAATAGGCTCCATTAAAAAAAAAATTTAAATCACAATCATGACAAGCCTAACAGCATAATGGCACATATGACCCTCAGTTTGTGCCTTTTAGCATTTAACAAAAGCATATTTACCTCAATGCAAAAGCAAAAAGGCTACAAATTAACTCCTACCTTCTACTGTAGAAGTTTAACCAACTACAGAGCCTTTTTATTTTCACTCCAGAGGCCTCTAAAACCGGATAACACCTATTTTAATTATATCTTTTATCTAACCATGAAATTCTGTGCATTTAGATACCGAACCACTCAAAGTAGTTTCAGAGGATATGGAGGAAATTAAACGTAGTGAAATGAAAAATGAGGTAATTTACTTGCCTTTTAAACGCCTGCTAGAAAGGTGAATATTCTCAGCTATGATTTCAGCCCATATTAGTAGTGGTAAAATATGAATCCTCATGGCCAGACATGCCAGCAAAGAAAGAGTTTTTTATTCAAACTTCATCACTTCTCAGTGAAAAATAGTTTTCTGCAGATTTTTCTAGTAATTCATTTTTCCAGGTTTTACATGACTACTATTTAAAGAGACACTGAAGAAGCACTACACTGCTCTTTGGGGCAGACATTCTGATTTTCAAATCCATCTTTCAGCATAAACCATATCTGCTATAAAATCCTGGGCTTTAGGGATACTTAAAGAAAATTTTCATCACAATATTATTCTGTTAATTTAAAAAAAAACATCATGTGAAAGTTTCACAAAGCACTTCCGAAACCTCTCATCCACCTATGTGTAGTAAAACTTCTCTTTACCCTTCTTTACAGATTATTAGAAAGAGCAAAAACATTTGAGCAGTCTAAACAAAAAAACTCTGCAAATAAATAAATAATATCTTTCTTATTGCAAGATTCATTTATGTAATCATCATCATAGCTCTGCAACTTGAAAGAGGAATTTATTTCAGAAAACTTGTATATTCTCTTCACATGCTAAAAGTTAGCTATGGGAACTAGAGTCTAAAGAAATACAAGATTTAAACTTTTTTTTAAATGTCAAGCCAAGGCAAGAATGAACTTCCTCACAGACACAGTTTAAATCTCCATTTCCGAAAAAAACATTTTTTATTCAGGACCACTAATAAAAAGCCAATAAATATGATCTCTTATGCATGTTAGAACACAAAGGCATAGAGCGAGCTAACCGTGGGGTAGCTACAGGAATCGTTCCATCCTGATGCACATCTGATTTAGTCCATGTATTTCAATATTCACCTCTATGTAAAAAAATCATTAATTTTAACACAATGGCAGTAGACTAGATGGTCAAGACATGTATGGGCGGAGAAAAAGAAGCTGGGTGTTAAATCAGTAAAAAAAGCCTTGCTCCAAGAGCGTGAGCAGTGCGAGCCTCTAAATGGGCCAACCAAGTGCCAGATTCAATCTGGAATAAGGCCTGGATGCACAATGGCCTCTCTTGTCCTTTCTTCTCTCTCTTCACCTCTTCTCCCTCCACCCCAACCAGTTCCCATGAGAAGGAAATGCAGACAGAAATGCCAGACTGGAAATACAGTACATACCAACCCATTCATCAGACTGGGAGTCTCGGGTTCAAGGACCTAGGGGTGATGTGTTATCTCACGTCTGCACCATGGACCTTTAAGCCACTCCTAGTAAAGTCAAGGTGTTTTTGTAGAACTCAAAAAACTACAGTTTTATTCTTCTTTCTAGATTTGCAGCTGGTCTATCTTCTCAAAATATGAACCAGAGAAGTTCATAATGTTTTCTATGAAACTAATATAACGTTTTTGTTTTCTATAAGCAGAAATAAGCCAAATTTCATTATAGGAATGCATTTTTTTTCTATTTGTGTAGAACCCGGTGATAAGTCCTGGCAACAAGGGTACCACAGAGTATTGGAGAAGTCAGAGCATGAAGAAAGTAGTCACTAACTCTGCTGGAACTTAAAGAAAGCCTTTACATATTTATAAGTTGGTAGTATCGGCCAGAAGTTAGCCCAGAAAATGAATATATTGTTCTATTATTAAAAATGTGATAACATTCCTTCAAAATACTTCAGATTAGTCTCTGTTAAGAAGAGCCAAAATACACTCTTGTTATGTCCTCGCCTTTTCTACTCTCAGGAAAAAGACAGAACTAGTATTTTCAAGAAGAACTGCATGAAGCCTGTCCCTTCATGTTTCTAGAATGCCTCAGCATAGCTCCCAGTTTCTTTAACACAACTTTTCCCTTCCTGCTCTCTAGCTTCCCCTTGCCATCTGTCCCGATCATGAAGTAAAGTTAGAAAATGGTGGTTGCAATAGACAAGGAAGGGGTTCATCTTGCCAAACTTTACTTTTGTAGGAGTTCCAGGCTCCCTCTGTACTCAATATCACTGTAAGTATGTACACAGAGAAAAATCCATCCTGTGTATTTTAAACACAAAGCTTGGAATACAATGCTCTCCAGGTGTGCTTGCAGGCAAATTTGTTCAGTGTAGATTAACACTGTAAAATACAATAGATGATATCAAGTCTTGAAAGATCACTCCTATCCCAACAGGTTGTACCAGCTTAATGACATATCTGGCACAGATGAACTGGGAGAGAATTTTATTACTTTTCTTCCATGAAGGAAGATATAATCCAATGTACCTTGAAATCCTTTGCATAAAATAGTTTCTACAGCAGCAGCACTGCACAAACACAGCAGAATATCTGCCTTCTGACACTGCCAAAAATATCTAGAAATCATTACTCTTAAAATTATTTTCATTCCAAACTCTTGGGAAGTTATTGGGTATTGATTCAGTTGGTAGCCTGTACTTAGAAAAGGTGACCAAGAACGGGTTATGGTCCATGTTAAGAAAATATAGACATATGTTACATTTACCACTCTCCTCGCTATTCATTGATTTGTTTTAAAGTGTTAAATTGCTTTATACAGTTTGTGACTTTTAAGATCCATGGCATACAATTCCACTATCCTGCAGGACTTGGTCAAACATAAGCATTGGAAAAAACAGAACTTTTTAAACTTCAACAAAGACAAATGCCAAATCCTGCCCAGGGGGAAGAACAGCCGCCGCAACAACAACAACATCTGGGGACAGAGCAACCAGGGAGCAGCTCAGCAAGGAGGGCTCTGGAGGGGTGATCTTCATGTGAACCCGTGGGAAGCCCAGCACCAAAGGCAGCCAACAGCCTCTGTGACTCTGTGGGAAGGGGAAGGTCTCTTCCAGTCTGAATCTTTCTATGTTTTTTTCTATGATCCTATGATTAAATACTACTTCTATGACCTTACCCCATAATATTAAAGTGACAGGTCTGAAGGATCACTTCTTCCTATGGAGCCCAAAGAAACACCGGATCATTGCAATTGCATTTTAAAAGTCCTTTTCCAAGATCTTAGAGGATGAAACACACACATTTCACAGAATTTAAAGGCTAAAACCATACTAAAATTTTAATACCTGAATCACATAGCCTTATTTTAAGATGAGTGAGATGACAAATATTTAAATCCCATCTTTCTTTACTGGAAGCTAATTTGCTAATCCAAAAGACTTCTCGGCAATAAGAGAAGAAAAAAAGTAATACTTGTATGTCCACAGGCCAAACAATTCAAAGCTATTAGTTCTACTCAGAAGACATAGGAACATTTTAAGCTCCATGAAAACTTCACTGTACCGATAAATCATGTTTCAAATTGGAAAAGGAAATATCCTCTTACTTAAAGGCTCAAAATACTACTTTTCTCCCTTTTTTCTAAAAATAAAAAAGATAAATCCATATTCATCCACATTTCCACTTACACTGTTTGCAGGCCTTAAATAAAATCAGAAGAAATACTAAAAAAAAACCCAACCACCCACAACTCAGGAAACATTCTTAAAATGGTGTGCACCACTGTTGCAGGAATACTTACTTTCATGGCGTTTGGTGAAAGCTATGAAAGTACTTAAAATAAGCAGCATTTACTTTATTCAGCTGCCACAGATGTCAATATAACCTTTGAGAGCAGCCATTAGATCAATACTGACACTTCAAAGTATTGCAATGATTGCTGTTGGATAGCTCAAAGGAAACTGGCATTTTTCTTAACAAAGCCAGTTTAGAACCCAGTAATTTAAGATGAATACACGCTGAACTACCTTTCTACTGAGTTGAGTGATCAGCTGAAAATTGTCTAGAGTTTTGCCCTTTCTATCATAATAGTGAATAGGATGTTAAAATCTAGATTACATTTGTTAAACTCGTTTCCCTAAATCTGATAATTAGAGATTTTCATACGCAATTACAGTTGAAATTCATTATTAAAATCAGCTACTAAAAAATCCCTCTAATGTTTTTCTTACACATGTAAAGAAATCAAGATAAACATAAAAACAAGCTTTAGTAAAACTAAGAAATCCATATTTTTATGGATAGAAATTTTATGAAGAAAAAGTGAAAAACTGAAACTTGCCCACGTATTAATGCATGTTTGTTGAAAGTGCTTTGCTCAAGTGCTGCATTTGCACTTATTTGAAGAGAAGAACCCTGTTATCTTGTCAAGTATCAACATTTAACCCATGACCACTTACTTCTCCGTATTGATCAGAAGAGTAGTGGCAAGTGAGATTGTGATAACTCTTGCATCATAATCATTAAACCTTTACTCAACAGTTCATTGAATCTTCTTTAGGTACTTTGTACATCCCCAAATTCGATCTTCTGGAGCTGCACCATTGATCAGAAAGTCCACAGGTGAACTGAGTATGGGTATTTTGATACCACATTGCTCAGTCGAAGTCTCCATCACCAAAATTCATACCCAAAATGTAGGGTTGGTTTTATTCTGATCAGAATCAGCTTTAAAAGAGCAACAGCATAATTGTGGCACAGGGTGGTGTTAATAGCAAGAAAATAGGAGGAAAAGACACTAAATTATCAGGAATGAAAAGGACTAATAGCTGTCTAACACATAATCCAGTAGAGACATTTATATGGGTTTTTTTAAAGTGTTATTTTCAATAAGTTGTGCAAATAGGATACACAGGAGGTAGCAAAGAACATCACATTTGTCCTCCCATGTACACGAATGACAGTTGTCACGGGAAGTACTGTTTCACAGACTTTGCATCTGAGGGCTCTCAAACACAGATAAATAGGATACCCTACTGAAAATATTTTTGCTGTGAATACCTCACAAAACAAATCCTATGATAAAACCAATTTCTTTCCTTAGCTATTATCAGAAACCAATATTTTTGACACTTCCAAATTATTCTTACTCCCAGAGAAGACAGAGAATATTAATTCAGCTCTGCAGATGGCATATGAAGGCAGGGCAATGACAGAAAAATGCAAAACCTGAAAATATGCACAATGCCTACGGGATCATATCCAGCTAACCTTACCACTGTAACTCGACATTAGGCTCTTAGGCTGATAGCCTGTTCCTCTGGGCAGACTGATTTCCCCATGTATTAAATCATTTCTCCCATATTCTTATCCCATTGCATAGAGTTATCCAATCAATTCTTCCCATAACCGGCACTGTGATATAGGCACAGTCAGCCAAAATTTGCTTGAAATACAGTTGGAGTATTTCCCATAATAATCACTTTATATTTTTGTCAAATAGGTTCATCATTTATCTGCGATTCTTCTTCTCTGTTCACATCATGCATCATGGACACAGAGGGGTGATCGGTATTGAATTACAGTAGGATTAAGGAACATAAGTTACTTTATGTTTGAAATACTATGTATCTTTAAAAGGTTATAAATGCCTTTCTTACAGAGAAAATTAAAGTCAAGTTGTAAATTGCATTAGCAAGTAAAAAAAGATAATTAAATCCCCTACAGCAACGAGAACTTCTTAGGTTATGGAGCTGGAATCAAATTTTTCATAGGTAACAAAAAGATTTTTGTGTTACCATTTTCATGTGCCACAAGGTGGTCTGACCTAGTAGAATGCTATATTTCAACAAACAAACTCAGATACATGTTAGTAAAAATTAAAAAAACTATTATGAAATTAAGCATCTAGATTAAAAGAGACATCTGCAATGTTATTCCTTTTATCTTATTCCTTGAGAAAAATAAAGCTCCGTTGATTATTTTACAGTCTGAATTGATACAAAATCATTATGTTAACTTCTAGAATTCATCCAGGCAACAAGACTACAATGTCTTTATCTGACCATTTGCCAAGAGAAAAAGTACTGTCCTGCATTTGGGGTTTTCCTTTATGTTAAGACCTTATTTTTGTGTAATCTTTCTTTGATAGGTAGACTAAAATCATAATAGGAATATTATTAGAAATATTATCGTTCCCTGCCTTCTGCTTACTCACAAATGCTGTCTCTGAGCAATTACCTTCATATTATTAACATATCTGATGTTTTCTACAGGGTCAAACTATGAAAATAGTTACACTTCTGTCTAGAGGCATAACGATCATTTGTTTACTCTTGTTCTAATATTTACTCTTGACCACATTCAGCAAATGTCCCACTGCTCTTTATCTCCTTTTCCAAGCTGCACAGACTCACAATTCTTTCTATTTCTACCACTTAAATACTTGTCTTTGTGTAGGAAAAGTGTAAGAAATTCAAGGGAGAACAGATATAATCACACTCATGTAAGTAACACGAAAACTGAAAGAGACTTGGATTTACACTGAATAGCAAATTGAAAAGGAATTTGATATTACCTAGATTAACAAAGAAAAGGCAAATAGTTCCACATTCTGTATAAAATCTTATATTTTTTAAATGTGAAAAAAATAAGAGGACTGTGCCTGGAATACCATGTTCAGCTCTGGCCTTCTAAATTACTAGGAGGATAAGGAAATATTAGGGTACATCTAAATTTTTTTTTTTCCAGGAGGAAAGATTAGAACGCATAAATACAGTTTGATGAGGAAGTTTTCAAGATGGACAAAGAGCATAATTTGGCAGTACTGATTCCAAAAATGCAAGAGCATCTTTAAGGAAGTTGTTATTCTGAGCTTGCTCTTCCTAGGACTTTAAATTTTGGTTTTGTCATAACATTGCTTTCTTTCCTTCTGAATTTGACTTATTCCAAATGAATCAGCCGGTGGCAGTCATTCATTATTTGCCTTCAGATTTCTGGGGCTGGTTAAAAGCTGAATCCCTAAGTGGCTGAGCTTGGAAGGCACCACTGGGGCTCACAAGAAGCCTGGGGAGCAGCATTAGTGATGGGTCTCCAGCAGGACTTCGTGCAGCTGATCACACTGAGAACTTCTGCCTGTTCCACATCCTTTGTCAGCAGGTCCTTTCCCCATTCAATGAGGCTCATATGTCCCCTATTTTTCCTTTTGCTGCCCATATACCAGTAGAAGATCCTTTTTGTTGTTCTACCACCACGTTTGACGGATTCAGAGATAAAAATATTTTCATGGTGATAAATTAAACTTATTACAATATTGTATATTCTAAGCCACACGTGAATCTTTTTATTTCAGTGGAACATAATGAAAAATCAAAAAAGTTCACAAGGTCCGGAAACAGGGAGTAGAATTCATAGCAATCAAAATATCTTTTTTCATAGGCAATCTTGCTCTTTCCCGTGTGAGCACTGATCAGACAGAAATGGTTCCTACATGTGCTGATGGGTAATGTCAGAGAAGGGAACAAGATTCAAAGGCATTCTGGGTAAGATATTTGGTGACACTTGCCGGCACATTCACAGCAAGGCATGCATGGATGAGACCTGGTGACCTGTGACCTATCTCCTCATCCAGCAGTGTACTCTGAACACCAGGCTGCTTTAAGGTGCTTCAACACAGAGAAGGAGCCCTATTCCTTTCTCTCTTCTTTCTCAGGATAATCTTTCCACCTTACAGGCACAGCACTTCCAGCACATGGGCCTGAGTTTTTTGGATGGTGAGAATGGGACACCAGACCTGTCTTTGTCTTACATCCATCTGTGGAGGACCAGCTCCTTGAGGCAGTGAGACTCCTGATCCAGGGAAAGAAGCAATTAGTTTTTGTTCTGAGAGGGAGGTTTCCCCAGGAGGCTAGAGAGATTTCTGAAAGACTATAGCGTTCATGGTCACACGGTCACACACCTACTCAGCACAGGATTTCTTCTGATGAAGGCACTCCAGAGAGAAGCACATCACGCTGGTAAGACCACGGCATTCTAGGCAAGTTATCACACCTAGCCACCTCTGGCTCTGGCTGGGCAGCAGAATAGCATTGCATAACACATCTGCTGGGTTGCCTCTGCTACCTTCTTGAAAAGAGAAGACAAACCTTGAACCGCACCAAGTGCCACTGCACAAAGACACACAGAGGAAAGGCCATGAGGCCATCAGCCCTCTTACAGAGCAAGGAGCCTGCTTTATGCCTTTTTCTTTCCCTGCACAGAGTCATCATGGTGCCTCTTGCCAAGAGGAACTCACAGCTTCCATAGAACCTCTGCCTCTGTTGTTTCAAGGTGTGCTCATCAGACGTGCTTATCAACCCTGTCCGGAATTCCTCTTACAGACCACCACGTCAAAACATGGTTTTCAAAAAAGCTGCTTCTAGCAAAGGCCCCCCCCTTAAACACATTTTCATAACTTGGCTTAGCATGCAGCCAGGAAGGAAGTGTATTGGAAGTAGCTAACTCTGCTGTATGACCCCGGGCACCACTTGAGACAGACGTGGCAAGTGTACAGAGAAACTTGGGAAAGACAGAACACCAGCTCAGGCTGCAATAAAGACATCCTAACAAAAGTCAGTCAGCAGAGGGTCATCATCCCCCCACACGTGGTATCCATGATTTTTCTCTGTTGACTCACAAGGGTTTGCAAGATGAGAGAGTAACAATCTGTGTCTGTACTGGGAGAAGCACTGCAGAGGACCCACAAATTGGATGTGAAACCCATTGTGTCATCCTGGGCAAACAGGGAAGAAATGCAGAAAATTCTCCTTATTCTTTGAGGCAACCTTCATAAATAAAAGTAAGCAAAATCAAAATCCTCAAGGGATATACATAATACCTCTTGCTGCCCAGAGAAGCCTCAAAATATATTGAATTTGTGAACATTTGACTGAAACAAATATTTTCCTAACACTAATTGTGAAGAAACTTGTGATCTGCCTGCTCAGTGATTAAAAGGCAGCCAGCAAAAGTGGGCTTTTATGTTCTTTCTGCTAATTAATATCCATTGCTATCTTCCTGAGACCACTATGGATTCAGTTCTCACATCTTTGTTCACAGTGGCTACAGTCTTTCACAGCAATCACTTCCACCAAAAACATATGTATAGAAGTCAGTTTCAGAGCACCTGTGTACTGCCATTAGTCTTACCAAAGAATATGTCCCTGTAAACACTGCTGAAGAGACTAGCCAGGCTTTACATCTTCAGTCAGTCTCATAGAAGTTTTAAGAACATTTCATTACAAGATCTACATAGAGGACACACTGTTAATGCTACACACAAGTTAAATCTCCAAATGACAAGGTGAAAATCTGTGAAGAATGAACAGAGCAATCCGCAAGCCCATTATTGCTGTGTCACCATTTTTTTGTGCAAGGACTTGACTTCCAGGAAGTCTGTTAGCTACCACCATGTACTACATAAGACTGTTCTGCAGTCTCAAAGGTCCTGACAACCAAGACTTTGATTTGATAGGCATCTGTCTTTCTAAAACATATCATCAGAAAACTCTGGGTGAAGAGCTAAACTGTGCTATGAGTAGCACATCCTCATAGCTCGAATTTTAGCAGCAGCACCTTGGACCGCCTTTCTTTTCAGGGTTATCATTATCTTGGCTCCAGAAAATCCTGTATGATTAACCATATTAATAACACAGATTTGAGGGCGTTGAGGTAAACAGCTTATAAGAAAGCTGATAGAGTTGAGAAACTATAATAAACAATGTAAAGAAAAATAAAGAGAAAAAGTAAATTGGTGTGAGCTTAAAAGTATCCTTTGCCCTAAATGTGCAGAAAAAAGAAGCAAGGAATTAGGTTTTAGCTAAATCAACTACACTTTAAACTTGCACTTTGTGTTTAGTCCTCTTTTTGCCAGTTTCCACTTACATCTTCCAACCACAGTCTCAAAAATTGGAAGTATTTGGAAAAATATTAAACTGTTGTATGCATTAAGTACACCTTGAACATTAAAAACCTGCTGATGAATGGCCTGCAAAGAAAATTCCACTATTAAAAAAATCTATTAATTATTAATTAAACAATTATTAAGCAACAACCTGAATTATTACTGGCTGCTGGACACACTTGCATTCATAGTTCCTAAGCAGCTGGTCAAAATAAGTAATTGCTTTTAGGTAAATAGTTTACTCATGGAATCATGGAGTAAAAATCAACTCAGTCTAAATTAGGACATTCCGGTTTTTCCTGATGATAGAACATCCACAAAAATGTGAAGATGAAAAACTAGGTTTAAACTGCATTTAACAATAAGGCAACAATTTACAATATCTACAAAACTAAAGACTGAGGGTGATCAAAGCGAGAATTTCTGAGGCTTTGTTTCTCCTGGAGTTCCACTGTGCTCCCACCAGCTTCATGCATTCTATCAACACCATACAAAAATAAAGTGATCTGTCTTCCACCTGCATTTCAGTTGCCAAAACCAAATTAGGAACACAAGTCTATTTTATAGACCGTTTCTCTAGATTTTTCTCCTTAGAAGTTTCACTGTTTTCCTAGAGAAAAAAAAACCAGATTTAATGTGAGAAGCTTAAAATCGTACCTGAAGAACTCCATGAAAGAGAAGCCATAACCGTGCTGTTCAGCAATTCCAGCACAAACAACATTTGCAGATGCTCCAATCAATGTTCCATTACCTGCAGTTCAGAAAACAAAGACCAGTTTATAGTTATGCTTTCTTTCTTACTCTTCCTCTGTTTATTCTATGTTAAAGTCCTAAGATGTGCTCGTTGCAAATGAAAAATCAATTTCTGTTGCATGGGCTTGAAAAGAAACATACAGTCAATATCTCCACATCCTATAAAAAGCTTCACGCTTTGAAATATAAGCTGGCTATTATTCTCTGGTTCTACTTAAGCCAGAAAAATAGGGAAGGAACATAGCACCAATAACAACACCAGAGACCTGCATTCAGATAAACTTGTTGATTTTTAGTTTTACATATCTAGAAGGGGCCATCAGATGAGGTGAAAAGAAAAGATGAGATAGTTTGATGATGCTAAGAATAATGGATGCCTTTTTTCCTTATGCCAACTTGACATTGACAATGTAGTGTTTTCTTTATAGATAAATTAATTAATTTGCAAGATTCGTTTGGGGGATTTTTAATAGAAATTTAAAACACAGTAAGTGTGACAATGGGGGGGAATGGATCTGTTTCACATCTCTCTCCTAAGGCAAAAGGATCACAGACTTTTTTTACCTAATCACCATGGTTCTTCAATAAATAAGGGAACATAATTTCATTCAGTGAACTTCACCAAATCACCTTATATAAGCCCCCACAGGAGAGGAACACACCAAAGAAAAATAATTTGCCACATTTATAATGTGCATCTATCCTCACTTCTCTTCTCCCAAGCCTCTTCCAGAAATTAATTTATTTCTTCATTTTCTCTACACTTTTAACAATCTGGCAATGTATAGAAGTCAGGTATTCAGAGCTCAGAAAGACCGACCCATTTTCTATATCGTTCCCATGAGTCATACCTCAGCCTTACACATGCTGCATACTTGACTTCCACAAAGCAGATGGCTTCTGCAAATGTTTCTGATCTAAGGCACGACTCAGGAAGTGACAGTGACTCCTACATGCTGTTCTTTAACTGAAGTTTTGAACAAAGGAGGTAACAATCTAAGAGATTTTTTTTTTATACTTTGGCAAGTCATCTCTTTTGCCATACATAACTACATTAACAATCCATTATTCTAAGCACAAGCCTTCCTTTCCTCCCATTGGCATGTAGTTACTCTTCCTACTTCGGTTCTGTTAAAAATTTTAGCTCCATGGAAACTCTTCTGGTCTGACTTTGAGAGAAACAGATCATAATGTATCTAATGCTCCAGTTAATTGTTTTGATTTACTAAATGTTTTGGGTCACTCAGAGATCAGTGTACCAAAAAGTATCTCAGAATAAAGGCAGAAGAATTATTCCCCCAAGTATTCACACATGGTACTGTTATGGCCATTTGCACCTGAAAGTGCACACAAAATTAGCAGATGCCTAAAAATATTCTTAAAAAACAATAGAACACTCTTAAATTCAAATAAAATGAAGGGCTATAATTCAGATGGTTTTGAGTGGTCATTCTAGTGACAGAGCAACAACTTTGAGAAAAAAAACAAACCCCAAAAGTCACTCAGGACTTTTTTATTATTTAGTTGATTTCATGAAAGCCAAAGCTTTCCAAGAAAAAGCCCTGGTATGGCTAAGATTTTTTCCTGTTGAGTCCAAAGAAAATACATTATTCTTATTTATTCCAGGATGGTCAACTATTATCAACACACATTAGGCAGCAAACTGAGAATTTCATCCTGGAGTAGAGGTCTGAACAAAGGTATCTACTGTCTCAGGTGAGTGGCCTAAGCAACATCTATTAAGAGCAATAGACTGGTTTTATTTTCTCATCAGCAGCCTCAAACAGCTCTTGAGCAGGTGCCACTACGGAACAAGGAAGATGCAGAAATCTTGGAGATTTCTTGAAATGAGAAAAGCATTCTACTCCCACTGCCTCTAGTCCCAAATTTGATTTCATATATTTAATTCTCCCTCTACGTTTGTTTTTTTTTTATTCCCTTTTTTTCTGTTTTCCTAGGATCTATGCTAGGTGACCTGCTTCCTACTTGCTCTGTTTTTGAGGCTTTGTCATTGCAAAGGAGCTGGAGCTCAGAGCAGAGGCCCTGCCTGTCTCTGAGGAGTTCTGCTAATGTTGGTGAAACCACACATCAATACAAGGGTGTATCCTTATTGATCATAAAATTATTGTGATCATCCTTGTGAGATGCCAAGGACTATTTGTAAACTTGGCTTATCATACACAGAAAATTACCCCCACACGTGCTTTGGGTGTGGAGAAAAAAAGATGACTAACGTCATTAGAGGAACAGAAACCTTTAAAAAGTAGCGTCTAACACTGGTCATTAGGAACATCACAGCTCATTTCCCTTGCCCTCTCTTTGCCTCAAAGTATATCTTAATTACTTTAACACATGTTTAAAAATACAAAACAGAACTTGGAACAACAGCTTTCCTGGTAGGCACTGCCATGAGAAAGCCAAGACACGAGGCGTGTGGCTTAATGTGAAAACAGAACAAATGAATACAGCTGATGTTATTAGAGGAGTCAGGCAGGAGCACTTCAGGAATTTTCAGTTCCAAACTAATCACTAGTCTACAACGACCAGACATTTCACAAGAGATTTCTGCTCTGTGTGTAGCACAACCAGTCATCACTCTCAGAATAATGTTACTGCAGACAAGGAATATAGCCCTGGCTTCAAATTAAAGAAATGAGACTGAAACTGCACTTGTCCCATGGCTCTGACTAGATACAGTCGAGATCTCCAAACAGCACGAGCTCTCCTATACCGTATGGGCTGTAGTAATGAAGTATTATGGAAAGAGTTTCTGCTTCAGCAGTGAATTGATTTCCCCAAGTAGATTTCACTTGAGAAGAAATCGTCACCTTAAATGTTATCTGCGAGGAGCAGCATTTCTCTTTCATTTGTTCGGAGCGTGTGTACAGTTTAATTAGGCACTGGCTCAGCAGGCTTCAAAGAACTGCGCTCAGATTAACAACAGAGGCAAACTTTTGTTTCACCTCCCAGCAACATCTGTCTCCACAGAACAGTTTTAACCCAGTAGTGAGACAGCAACACTGTGACCCTCTGAATCATGGAAAACTCAAGACTAGGTTAATACACACAGAAACTTGTACACTAAATTCATTCTGATGGATGCAAATTAAGAAGAAGCATTTTTTAGGGCTTCACCCAATCTTGACTTCATCTTCACATCATCTGCAATCTTAAGAACAATTCAGCTCAAAAAGACTCCTGCTTGCTTGTTTGTATGCTCAAAATAAAATAATACATGGGTCAACTCTATCAAACAGCAACATTGCAATAACCAAACTGTTTTGATGACTCCTGTTGTAACTTCGTTGATGACTCCTACTCACCCTTTATCACAAGGCAGATGTTTACTGAGAAACTGGATTCACTACAGTGAATTAAATGTTATATTTCTAATGTCAATAGTGTGCGATACCTATGAAGTAATACATTTTATTCTGAAGATCTGTTTTTCCTCTCATTCTTGACAGACGACATGCACTGCTGTCAATATTAACCATGCTTAATAGTTCATAAGCATGAAATCAAAAGAGACCTTTTTCTTAATGAAAAAAAAATTCTAATTAGCTGCCTATCCTACACAGAAAAAAATGACAGAGGAATCCTCACAGATCATAATAATTTTTCCATGGAGCTGCCCTAGCTTTGCACAATCATTTCAGAAACGAAGTAGAAGGTCTTCTACTGCTACTGTCTAGAAAAGGTGATATAAAAGTTTCTTTCTGATATTTCTCAAGGCAAATAACTTTGAATATCTTTAGGGAACGTGAAATCAGCTCCAAGTGTACTTAAGAGTTTTAGTTAAGAATAAATCTATCAAGAAATATCCAAGCCCCACACATTAAAATGTGCCTTTTCATCCCCAGCTAACTTAGAGCTACAAGCAGGAAGATGTTGACAAGGTTTGGTAAGCCTGATTTGATACCTGCACTATCCACCAGCCCTGCTTCTTTCAGCTTTCTGCTTCCATTTGTAGCTACTTCTTCGCAACCCAGTGTTCAGCTATTGCCCTTTGCTGCATCGCTCCTTCAGAGACTGCCAGATCTGAGCCCAGACCCTGCACACCACACACAGTGCACCTCACATGGGCCCAGACAGCCTCTTCCTCAGTAAACAGGGTTTGCCCACGTCACTGTAACCTGCAATGCACTGAAAATCAATGTTAGGAGAACTGATTAGGCTTACTGAAAGAAGGGGCTGGGAAATCAGATTACAATCATAGCAAGAAAGGAGAGAGAGTTTGAATCAATAATGTGCGTCCTCTCACTTCAAGACTCATCCCCAGCTGTTGATTTTTACTTGTCAGCAGCACGTTATTATATCTATTATATCTATTATATCTAAATGCTGTTAGTTCTCAGGAGTCCCTTCGGTATTGCCCCCTCAAGAGCAAGCCTAATCCTTATGTTTGCTGTGTTAATATGTTTGCCTGGAGAATCACCTCAAAGTGCCTGGTGGGATTAGTGTTTATTACTCAAAGCACCGAGAAATCAGAGGGAAGGGATTATCACTAATAAAGCTGTTTGGCCTTGCATGAGCAGCCTTCATAAACAGTAACTTCCTTGAATATAAAGGAGATAACACCTTGGGTAACAATCAAGTGGATGGCTAACAGAAAAGTTTGTTTTGCTGTGAGAATTACAGACATTTCCCTTCCACATGCTCTGACAGTGGAGAACAAGCTAAACCTGTGCTTAACCAAGAGTCCTTCTGCATTTTCTCTCTCCTGCATCTCTGGTCAGCTAACGCAGAAGTAAAATGACTACCCTGTTTTCATGCCAACACAAGCCCTGAGAACAGCTTTTCCCTAGCCTTTAACAAGCATCTGGGACAGGCCCAGTTTTACACAGGACAGCTGTTCTGCTTTGTCCAGACAAGGATTCTCTTTCTGAAACAAGGGCTTTTCCGCAGAGTCATGAATAATTTTAGGGTGAGGACTCTCAGCCCTGCTTTTTGCTGTAATGACCATCGCATTACAGTATCAAAGCAAAGTTTACTGAAGGAAGCCAGCTCCCTGCTTCCAATCCATTTCTGAAAGAAAATCCTGCGCAGTTTCCCATATAATTTACATTGTTAAATAAAGGTAGACTGATGTGCCTGGCTTCCTTTCCATAGCATATTCCATTTCTCTACTTAAAGCACAGACTGAGCGAATGTAACAAATCTGTCTGCCAAAGTGAACACTGACCAGCGCTGATTTTGATTAGCCTTATAGATGTCAGCCTTCATAGCTTTCACAAATTTTCAGTTTCACACAAAAGTAATACAGATTTGCCTCATTAAAAAAAACACATTTGTATTCATCTGTTAAATGTCCACAAGTCTTGAATATCTTCTAGTAATGGGCAAGACTTGAATATCTTAATATTTTTTGTGTGTAAAAATTAGTAATCCAGATAATCAGACTTTGAAGTCAATGAAGAAGAGAATCAAGGCCAATTGAACTGTTCGCAGTCCCTAAAAGGAACATCAAGTCATAGGCATGCATGAACTCATTTAATATTGTTATTTGTAATAAAATGTAGTCATATGATACCAACATTTTTTATTTTACTGATTTGGAAACATTTTGAATGGTATGTTTCTATATAAATGCATAAACATGGACATTATAGGGGAAAAAATGAAAGAACATGAATGAAAGTTTTGAGTTCACTGATCAAAAAGGTTCATTGAACTGCATTCAACCCAATGCTTTCAATCAGGTGGAATTTACCACTTCTTCTCACCACTACACCACCACCAGCAGGATAGTTGTATAAGCATTGCACTAGTCAATGCTCATTGTTTCCTTTTTTCTATGAGAGGAAAAGGCGAAATTTAAATGTCATTTTTCTACCAGAAGTGTGAAATAAATAAGGTGAGTTGCTGAACATCCTGCACTTGTTACTTTAATGACCTAAAAAAATTCATAAACCTCTATCAAATCCAGACATCTGTGAAAAACACATAAAACCTGAAGTGACCACTAAAGCCTCCTCGAAGCCAACCTACCCAGTGCAAGTGTAAAATAAGCTATTATAATGATGCATGGTGCCAGCAGTCTGACACACCATTCCCCTACGCCCTGAGACACATATTCAAGTAGGTTTCATTTAATGCTTTTAATGCTGCACATATTTCATATTTTTAATGCTGCACATATTTCATCTCTGATTTTTAAATTCAAAGACTAAAAATATGTCAACTCAATTTCACAGCTTTGCCACATGTGATGTTAATGGGGACCAAATATTGAAAAACTGTTTCATATACAGAAACCTGGCACAAGAGTACATTATTCAACTTTACCATAATATACTTTGAAGCTAACTGTGCTAAGTAGATTTATTAATATCTATATAAATAACATCTAGAGTATGATTATAACTTTCCTTAGTGCCTTACAGAGCGTTTGATTTGTCAATATAAATCAACATTAATATTGCAAACCAAGATTTTTTTTCCTCCTCAAGGTGCAGAAGAGAGGGTATTGCTTGGAAAGTGTCTGCAGAGGGAGAAAAGTAGATAATCCAGTATTATATTCTGCACTCAAGTGTTTTGAATCTTGCTGTAGCTTCCCTGCCTTTTTCTGTCTGATAGTCCAAGTGCTACCTTCCATCTGAATATACCTCTTCTGCTGACATCTATCCAGAGTCTGTATTCTCCTACTGCAGCAACTCACTGATACAACATAATCAGTTCGCCTATTCCATATAATTCTGAAAACAGAAGTGGCTAAGGCTTCTGGAAAGAACCTTCTGTCATTTATGATAAAGAAATGCACAAAGCAAGTAAACAAAATTAAACACGTCTCCACACATACTTTGTAGGAGCCGCAATGCCATGTCTGATCATTATCCTATCTCTAATTTGCAGAACTTTATAGCTTGCAGTTATTTTACACAGATTGAAAACCATTAATAGAAGCATTTCAAAGTTATCAGTAATGCCAGCATTATAATCAAGTGATTTTGGTGCTTGGTATAAATTTATTTTCTAAATCAATATTACATATTACACATAGCTGTCTTATTTCCATTCTAAAATCTAAGACTTACCATCCAAACTATAAATCCTCATCAGTGCAGCTGAAACAGCATCCTTTACCCCATAGACTTCATATTTCACCCTTAATGACATACATACATCTATATATGCATGTCTGCCAAGGTAACTCTTTCCAAGCTTAGAAAAATGTCCTTGCTGAAAAAAAGTATACTGGTTTCAATAAGGGGGTTATTTTCCATATTAACCCAGTATCCTAAAACCAAACTGGTCTCTGATATTGCCTTCATCCAGACAAAGATATGTCTGTCAAATGGACACACTCAGTTTTGGCTGGTTTTACATTTTAGACTCAAAATTTTCTTCTGTATGTCTTCCATACCACAGAGGACAATCTTTGTCAATCTTAAAGATTAGAGAATGTACTTTAGTTGCAGGGAGTCTGGAAACAAGCCTGGATCTCACGCCAAGGACTTTTCAGCACTGCAGGGCTTTAAGAACTTCACACTGAAAAAGCATGAAGATAACCCAGAGCTTGAATGTCATGAAAGAGCTAAGGAAAACAGCAACTGGATTTTTATAGGTGGTTACAGATTCTGGCTGTTAGAAAAAACAGCAAGAGGACAGTCTGGGCTCTCAAGTATCAATTGAGGGAAAAGAGTCCTCGTGTTTATATCCAGTGTTTTTCACGCTACAACAAAACCCAAAAACTTTCAGGTAACATCTGAATGAGCTCTTCCTTAATAACAAGAAAAGAGTAGTACCAATTCATGGACAGCAGCCACTGTTGAATTAATT
>VZTA01027919.1:0-18765 GCA_013398855.1 Mohoua ochrocephala | reverse complement strand
AAGCAGGAACGCAGGGAGAAAAAGGCGAGGGGGAGGGAAGAAGGTCCAAGCTGACCCTCCGGGCGAGCCCCCGCTCCCTCCAACAAACCGAAACAAAATAACGCCGGGTCGTGGTGCAGTTCACTGCTTTTATGCGCTAAAGCCCCTCCCAAAGCCCGGTTTCCTGGGCATTTTCCCCCGGGCATCCGGGGATCAGCCCCACCAGCAAGGAGGGATCGCTTGCAGCCGGATCGCGGAAGCTTTCTCTGCCCTGATCGGCTGCCAGGAGAAGCCTCCCTGGGGACAGGGCTCCCAGCACGTGTACAGCCCCTAGAGTAATTTTTCATCTCATGTATAACATATGTTGAGGCAAAAAGAAAAATCAGATTGGTCCCTCTCATCCAGTTTCTGCTGTGAAATTTGGTTCTGCTGAAAATAAATGGGAGTACCATTTATTTCATGGGAAACATGAACAGGCTCTATCAGTTCTTTGCTTTTATTTTTCACTACAGTAGAAAATCAATTCCAAATACTGCTATACTATCAGTTCCATTTCCTTTCTCCTCTGAGTGGGTGAATCACTGGATATTTTGCCATATCCTTCCTATTAATTTGTGTCCCAAAGGAAAACTGCTCATTTTTTAGGTCGTTCAAATCAAAATCCAAGAATTTTATATATTTATTAAAAATTGATAATTAACCAATAATCAATGAATCACATGAGAAGGAGCAGTATCAGCAGTCAAAGATGTCCCGCAATACTAACAAGCTACAAAATGTTAATAAACACCTACAGATGTCTAAACAGCCTTCTGTAAACAATCCCGGTGAATTCTGATCCTAAACAAATATTCATTCACAGCTACGTAGCCATATACACATTCTCACATGACATGCAGGCTAAAGGCTGGTGGTATCCCTCTCCTGACACTCTGGGGTACCCTAACAGCACACACCTGTGCTGGAGACATGGATGCTCCAGCTTTGTACGTATCTGTGCTCCTCCCTAAAACATGATGATACCAGTGACAGTGACAAGCCCCCTACAAGGCCACATACACCCCTCCAAGAGTCTGAGCCCCCGCGTGACACAGCTGGCTGAATGACAATACTGGTATTGTCATTCCAGGAACAGGTTCAGGCTGCTCATAGTATCTGATGGAGAGGCTGCTCTCTCCAGTTTAAGCAGACGTTTTGGCAGTGTTAAACCAGCTTCCCACTACTGCTCTTTTCTCTGTATGGTCTTTACTCCCATGTTCCTGATTTTCATATTTCTTCTATACTGCCTTTCAGATATACTTGCCATTTGCTTCATTAGTGTCGTCAGTCTCCTCATGGGTTTTTGTTTAATCTTGATTGTCATTTCCATCTTTATCAATTGTTTTTAATCTGATCCACATCAGCACTGCATACACTCACATTCTTACTTTTGCAGGCATTTTCTGAAAGATATTTCAAATTGGGAGGGTCAGATTCTCAGCAATTTTAAAACTATTTCATTGGGGATTAAAGGCAATTTATTTTAGGGGAAGACAGTTCTTTAATATTTTGTTATTAATTTCTCCTTCTTAGTAACAGTTTCCAGTTAAACTTATGCCCCTTATCCTTATTCATGGTCAAGTGGTAGAATAAAGCCTTACTTAGATAAATATCCACCAATATAAGTAACAAGTGAAATGTCTTACTTCATAAGTATTATTAGGTTGGTAAGTTTAGCCTTCCAGGAATGGATGTGCTGTTGCTCTCTAATTCACAATAGCTGTCGATATTAATACTGGTGACTCCAGCTTTCGCAACCTATCCTTCATGTGCAAGCCTATATCAGTGTTTCATGGAAATATGGAATATAGAGCTATTAAAAATCTCATTAATCTGCCAAATAAATATATTAAAGGAAGATTTTGTTTCACATTATTAATTACAAGAAATATTTTGTGAATTCGTTTTGAGACAACCTGCATGTTTTCAAGTGTTCACAGGTTCTGTCCCTTAAAAACAATCACTGGCTTTTTCCTTTAAACAGCAATTTCATACAGCATCATCAAAAATATTTTGATGCATCATTGGCTTGGATGACATGTTGAGAGCGATGACAGAGGTGCACTGGTAAGCACTCCTAGCTACAAAAAAAGCATAGCTGCCATATCACATAAAGGTTTGACTTCTTTAACCGGTGATTGGTGTCATACGTTAACACAAAGAAAGGCATTGGCATCTCTGTAATTTTTTTAATATTCTTGCAAATGCTGAGAGAAAATACATATCATGATAATAACTCATAATAGATAAATGTTTTTGCTATTATATTAAATATTTTTTGAAAATGAAAACCTAGATTTATAACGAGTATGTTCAAGATTACTTGTGAAATAGTAGGAAAAAACTTCAGTTTGAGCAATTTTTTGCAATCTTGCCAATAAATTTTTGCATTAATTTTTACTCTGTTCTCTGTATCAGATAAAAACTCCAAAATGGCAGGGGAGATTCTAGTTATCATTATATTTCTAGAGCATGAACTCTTAAAGATGCCCAGATATGGTAGCTTTATATATTTAATAATAAGATATTTTTAGTGCTTGCTACCTATGGCATGATTATTTTTTCAGTCCCCAGGAAAAAAAAAAACAAAACCACTTGTGTTTCAATGAGGGAAAAATGGTCAGCTTAAAAATTAGGCATATAGATTGATTGCTGTAAATTCATGTATAATGTCTCTTTTTGTTATTTACTTTTCTTCTTTCTTATTCTTTTATTCTGTGTTTTGATATTTTCCTTTTTTGCACTTCAGGACATTAAGTCAAAGGCATTATTATTTGGTTTTGATCTTCACAAGTAAGTGACCTTGTTTTATGGGTTTAATTTCTTCCCTCCATTGATTCCTTAGCCAAGTCTGTAAGGCTAGATAAAAAAAGGACACTTCAGAGTTTTCACTGTAGTTGGAATTTAAGTCACATTCAAAAGTTGGCAACAGTGCTGCGGAACTGCCTGTGCACCTGAGAGTCTATAAGCATAAGAGTTTTGACTGTAAAGTTACTTTAGCATTGGAAGTGCTGTCATTTTTTGAAGTCATTTTGTCAGAGTAAGGCATCTTTAGATCTATATTTCATCTAAAGCCAACTAAGATTCATTGGTTTAAATAAAAATGAGGTCATGTCACGCCAAATGCCTGCTGCAAAATACATACCTCTTTGCTTCCAAGACATGAATAGGAAGGATAGAAACTATCTGACTATACTAAATCAATAACTATTTACTCAACAGCATGAACTTTGAGATTCTTTTTGGTCTGAAATGATATCAGTGCACATCTCCTAAAAAAGCACTTAATCACAAATAGGCGAGGTTGAAGAAAAAAATGTTCATCATTCTTGTTGAAGTTGTTTCACTGTGCATGTAAAAAATGGTAAGATTTCTGTGACAGCTGGAAACCTAAGTGTCCATAACTGGCTCTGAAAATTTGCCGAGCCAGGCAGAGAATTAATCATTATGAGACTGATCATCTTCATGCCTGAGAGTCTTTGCGAACCTCATCTCATAGGCTTCACAAAATCACTCACCTATCTTTATGCATTCAAGCCTGTCTTTTTGAAGAAAAAAGATTGTGCACTGCATAAATGTAAGTTTGGAAGAAAAAGCGCAAAACTACTTAGGAGAGTTTTCTGTACTGAGTCTGCTTCAAATATTGTAGTTAAAACATCAGACAATTACTTGATTCAACCCACGCTAGAATGGGATGTTCTTTGTTTTGGGGAGATTGATTTTTTAAAGTTTTAATTTCTAGCCTATGTGGGCATCCATTAAAATAATTTTTTGTTGGGCTTTGTATTTCAGCCTTGTTGACTCCTCCCTTAAATAATACTGTGCTTGAATTTTTGTCTTCTTGAAGAGACTACAGATGTCAAGGAAACTGATTCCAAAAGCCCTTGGTAAGTGTACACCGTGTATAGCTTATTCAGCTCTGTGCTGTGATAGTCACAATATTTTATAGGAAGAAGCTCACCAGTCATTTCAGATACGTCCATAGAGACTTTTGTAGAACAGTCCTCTGAAACTATCCTTGGGGAGAAAGAAAATATATTTCCACAGTGTCATTATCTTTACAGTTTGATTATAATGACTACAGCTATAGTTCTATTACTACTGACACTACTATTACAACTGTAATATACCACAGCAGAGTGTCACATTTCCTAGGCTATTCTAAAGGCTCTAGAAGCCATCAAGGATTTGCTTAGTGTACTACAGACCATGTCTGAGCAATTAATTTTATGAGACAAGGCACCACTGTGAATAAAACCATCTCCAGCTCTCAAAGTGACTGCTTTGTACCCAGTGTGATAAAGTAAGAATTTAGCTTAAGCCAAAAGAATATCTGGAACACTTTCTTTTCCCATATTTTATTACAATAGACAAGAACAAATCGAATAAACTGATAATAAAAATTACCAGTGTGTACTATGGCTATGCCAAGATTTTATGTCTGGAGAGGAGATTTGAGGTATGAAAAGAAACTCTGTTATGACATCCAGTTTCGTGCATGCATCTGCTGAAATCACATTGGACTTTTATTAGTACTTGGTTCACATTTCTTTTAGAAGAATGTAAAAATACATATTCTTTTAGAAGAATTTTTAAAAAACTATGTATTAAATGGACTGAGAAAATACTAGTTTAAAAATTATCAAAAAGTAGAGAAGCAGAAAGGACAAAAAAAATGCTCATAACAGAAAAATTGAGGCAAGGACAGAGAAACAGTGACATAATCCACCTAATTCAAACCTAGGCACACTTGCAGTTCTCTGTAGTTTCTAGCTACCTTCTTTATGTTTAAATTAAGATTGCAGTAGCATTGAAAAATTTTAGCCTTATGTCTTCTTTTTTCTTTTTCTTTTTTTTTTTTCCTCCGAGTTTATGGATTTTATAACATAAAATGTATGTTCCGACATTTTGGTCTAATTTACTGTATTACGTGGGGTAAGTAATTTCATCTAAAAACATACTTCACTCTGGTTTAAGAAATATCACTTTATTTCAGAAAGGATTAAGATTTAGAAATAGGGAAGGCAATTTTTAAAAAAATAATTGCAATCAATCCCTTTTTTCCCACATTAAACTTTGCAATAAATGTGACGTCGGAAGCCTGTTTCTGTCCCATGCAAGATAAACTGGAACATAGTTACTTACATAATTAGAATTATGTTCTAATTTTTTTGAGAAAAAGTAACCTTTATCCCTTAATGAAAAGTATATAAATTCCTTTAGGTTCAGAAATTCTGGAAAGTGAAAATAAGGTCTCATCATCCTTGGAAAGGATATTCACAATCAAAGAATACTTTTTTTCCCTATGAAAAAGTTAAAAATCCGCTGAATGGATCATAGTTTATTAAAAGACCCCAAAAGCTTGGAATTGCTAAGAACAAATATGATTAGTTTTTCATAGAGCATGTTCACACCAAAATGTAATGCAGTTCTATAGTTTTGCAAAAAGGTTAGACATTGTTGGCTTTGGTTTGTTTTTCTTTTTTTTTTTTGGCGGGGGGGAGGGGGTGGTTGTTTCTGTTGTTTTAGTTTGTTTATTCATTTGTTTTCTGTCCTGTGTGGTTCCACATCTGTGCAAAGGAAGAACCAGTCTGGAATACTCACAAGCTGTGCTTTCTCTCAGGGCTCTTCAAATGAAAGCACTGGGCTGTAGCTCAGTAGCCTGAGAGAAAATTTTCATGCAACAATGAAAGGCCTAAATATGGTCAACCTCTTGAACTGCTGTTCCTGTAAAGGGTTAAACATAAAATGTATCCGACAGTATGCATACAAAATGTGGGGTATGCATAGAGAACATTTCCCTTTACTGCAGTAGGACATATCCTTCAATAAATAATATGTATTCTAAAGACACATCTTTAAAGACCAGCATTTTAACTCCTGAATGTGGAACTGTACTCTTACGTACAAATTCCTTTCAAATTTCTTGACATAATTTTTGTGTGAAAAATCCTTGCATGTTATGTGTTTTCCCAAAGTAATTATTTTTCTTTTTAATGCTATCAATAAATAAATACATGGTAAAGAAAATATCTCTGCAGTGGTTCAGGTGAAATTAGTATTTACTGTTCTTAGCTGCTATTGGGAATAAAGTTGGTTTTCCACATTTTTACTTCTAAGACATCTCACATTCTGAATCAATTGATCCCAGAGACAGCATATCCAGGAATGTGTCTAAAATCCAGCAAAGGGCACAGATACATGACTGGAAATTCAGATCAAGAATAGCCTCTAACTAGGGCACCAAGACCTCTTTGTTATGAAATACTGCCTAAGGAACAGATGACTTTCTTGTCTGCACCAGGTGGCAGTTGAATTTCCCTTCTTTTTAGAAGTTAGAAAAGAGATCTTTACTTTCATTTATGTTTCTTATTCACCAAAAAAAGCACACAATCTCTCATAATACGTAGGTTCTTCTTCAAAATGTACAGATGTTAATCAAACACAAACCCATCTTTTGGAGCCTACTATCTTCCTTGTTAAATTAAGCCTATTTATTTCCCAACTCTCTTGGTATTACTGTGGATGAAACTCCCTAATAGTTCCTGAAAACAATGTCTGCATTAAGCAACACAAGTGTTTCTTCCTGATCTTTGCTACCTGCTCTTAAAGAAGTGGTTTCATAACCCCTGTGAGGTGAAGCCAAAAGCTCTAGAGAACAGAATTTCGAAGTCTAGCATAACACTGCATTCGTCCGCTGGTTTCCAGCCAAAACAAACATGTAACTGCAGTGATGGTTCTAATCAAAGAAATGCAACATTTTAATTCTTAATAGCATATTTAGAAAAATGAATGTAATTATAGCACATTCCAAAGAATATGAGAGAAGGGGCTAAATAAATATGTATATTTTTTTTATTAATGAATAATAATTATTTGAAGCAACTGTTTAAAATACATTAACATTTGATTTTTGTAGCAGTCATGCCCATATAAGATAAATGAATGATATTCTGCACAAATACATAACAATCATTAATGACAGCAAATGCATTAATCTAATCCTCATTAATATTAATTTTTATTTCTGTGATTTATATCTAAGCTATGAAAATCTGGGACTGTTTTTACCCATATCCTCCTAACACAGTAATCGGTTTAAAATCTTTTCTGCTATAACTACAAAAACTTTGATCACATTGTGCAAAATGTCAGAATCACGGTATCTCTATTCCAGAAGTACTTGTAGCTGTCCTCCATTATTGTAACTATTGGCATTTCCTGATAAGTTATTCGACCAGCATTAGTGCATAGATAAAATATTTCAATTGTGTAATTCATAAATAATCATTTACAATCCTTGTAGAGACTGGTAGTTAAAACCTATAGTCAATAATGTGCAGCAGTTTGGAATATATCAGTACATGAATCTGTTCTTCTATGTTAAATCTCAGATTAATTACTCTGAAACAATCTTTGACATAAGGATTGAAAATGCCAGAGGGAACAGATTGTTGGGCACAGTGCTGATCTGAGAAATAAAAAAATACTTTGGTTTAACTGTCAGAGTTAAGATCAGCATTACTGTTGTATCTTAAAGAAAGGAAAATTAATCAGATTTGAGTATGATGTCAAAAAATAAAAGTGAAGTCAAAAGATACATGAATCAACTTAAAATTTTATGGCTGGAAATATATCTGGAAAACATAGCAGACACTAAATGGTAAGAAAAAATAACAGAAGACACCAGTAGAACCCCAAGGTTTACAAATCAATTTGATTTTCAGGGTAAGTACTTATGGAAAAACAAACTAGTAATGTAAATATACATTTGATTATACAGTAATGAACATGAAAGTAAGTGGAGAAGTAATGACATGGGACTGCAAAAAGTAAAATAAATATTCGTGTATAAGAGAAAGACTACAAATTGAACTATATGGGGATTTTTTGGGAAAGTTTTTCATAACTGTAAATTCATAGTACTTTCAGGCTAATGGTCTACATGTTATAATTACATAACAAGCAACATGACTGAGCAACTCATCCCCCAAATTAACAAGGTTGTTATCAGTTCTTACTTGGTGGCTACACAAAGATTAAAAAAACCCTTCATGACTCTCAAGCTTAATCAAGTTTATGAACTTCTCAAGTAGGTAAATCTCCAACTGCAAGGTCAGAAGCTACCTTAATTTTGTTTCTTGCACATTATTGGCTAGTTGACAAAATTAGTGTATAAAGACTCAATACTGGCACCTGTTAATCATCAACAATTTCAGTAAAACAAAGACTTCTTACAAAATTCTTTGATGTTCATGAAGACAAACACTGAAACACCAAAATGAAATGCTTATTAAACTTATGCTTTGCCTTCTAATCTGTTGCTAAATACTAGAATTGTTAAAACAGCTTCTGAAAAAAACCCACCACCTGTTAGGGTTTTGGACTAAAATACACAGTGAACTGTGCTTGTCAGTTCTATTTCTACAAGTTGTTTTTTAAGAAAGAAAAACTGATGAAATAATTTTACTATGCGTTTTTGGAGGGTTTGTTTGTTTAAGAAAATCAAAAAGCAAAAGGTCAAGAGTCTCATCCTGAAAAAATTATATTCCTCAACATCCTGTGACTATGATTTTATTTGTAGATGGGTACTAGCTCAAGAAGAGTATGGCTGAGAAAAGAATTTCTTACCATAATTTTGTCATGCGATTTTAACTTTAATTAGACTTTGAGAATTCTTTCATGCTTTGTTTTTGTGGTGTGTTTAAAAATATTATCTTTCACTGACCTTTAATACTTCATTTTTTTTTTACCTTCTATTGGACATACTTTTTAATTGAAATGGTCAAATCATCAAAAAATTGTGATAAATTATGTAACAGATCTAAGTACCATTTTGTCTTTTTCAGACTTTTACTCCTTCTCACTGCAAGGGAATTATGGTTTGATCAGAATACTAATAGCAAAGTTAAGAAATAAAAGACTAAAAAATATTTCATCTCCTTTTTCAAAACAACACTAATCCAGAATGTTATTTTGTAATATCTAATTTATAAAGAAAAAGGACTTACTTTAATGCAAAAAACCCCAAACAATGTAGATTATGAAAGTAAAATAAAATAAGAAGCCTTTCCTGAATTTCCAGAAAATAAGTTTCTACATAATTCTTTTGGATGGTGAATTCTCCTATTTTATTTTTAGAATGAAGTGTTTCTAGAATGAAATATATAGTATACATAGCTGCTCTTTTCATGCACTTCCAATTCTGAATTTCTAATTTTATGTTTAGATAGCTTAACACATATTGAGCACTACGATGATATCAGGTCTCAGATCAGAAAAATCATACTGCTCTTTTAGATGTATTTTCTTCAGTATATAGTGTAACGTAATTAAATTATGGTGTTCCAGAAGAACCTGCTAATAATCTTCCTGCTAGTTACAGTTTAAAATATTTCTGTCTCGCTTATAGCTCTGTCACGGTTGACTCTCCTACCACTAATGGAGGCAAGAGTTGCGAAAGAAAATGAAAGAAGTCAAGCATCTGTAATCAGGAGAAATGTTGGCTTCTGTGTCCCCTGTGAGGTCCTTTGTCGAGTTCAAAGGTTGTGATTACACTGCAGATTAATAACTTTATGAAGAGTACTGATTTTTATAGTAAGATTTCATGATAAATTGAAACAATGAGGAAATTGCACTTAACTGGAAGAGCAATCCTTTTATGTAATTTCCAGAAACAAGGCATGTATTATACCGGCAATTAGTTTGGAAAAAGCAAGACAGACAGCTGTATTTAGGTTTGTTTTATTTTTCTCTGAAATTATTCCACGTTTCCACCATGAATAGATAACATTAACATCTTGTAAAAGACTCTAAACTTTCTTATCCAGCTTTGTTGTAAGTAGGAAAAACAAAAACAAACTAAAAAACCCCAACCTTTCCAGCGCTCAGGCATATAGTAAATGAGATATTGCGGTTGCATTGAAATGTTAAATGCGTTACAGTAAAAAATGAAATGGTTTCATCAGAGAGCAATCTTTTGTAGTGTTCAATTATACTGATTCAAATGGAAGTGTAACTTAGTGCATCTGAATGGTTTCAATTAAGTAAGAGATTCAGATAATTCACTGAGGGACACAGAGAGAGAAAGTTCGCTTTCAAAGGCATGAATTCATCCATTTGTGTAAGCTGAAAAAGAAATATCCTCTTTGTGGTTTTTGATGGGGGGCAGGGGGGCTTCTTTTCTGTATTTATGAATATGACTGAAATTTTTAGATGACAAGACTTAAAAAAAAAAAAAAACTGTGAAAAATATATTATAAACCAGAAGTCAATATAACTGATCTGAAGGAATGCAGTGTAAAAAAATTACATATTGTATTACAGAGCATTAATAATATTAGTACATTTCCCTTATGTTACAACATGATTAAAATTGCAATAACACTTTAAGTTTAAAAGAACCAGAGAAACTGACTCTCAGTGGGTTTATTAAAAGTTGGAGATTTTAGGGGGAGAGATTTTGATTTTTTTTTCTTTTTCTCAAAAAATATTTAACACAGATGCCCAGGAAAAAACCAATACTCCTTACTCGTGCAGCAGAAAATTTTTAATCCCTTACTTAAGCAATATAAAACATATGCAGAGCTATTAAAAAGAATGCCCTTCTATAGGGAAATAATTTATGGCACAACTCTTAGAGAGAAAATTCAGCACAGTCTCTGAAGTTAGATGGAGAGGAGGACGTGAGAGGATATTATTGAAGTGTAGTAAAGCATTTTAGTTAGATAATTAGCTAGAAAAGAAGCTGAATAGAATCTCAGTGCTGTCCCATCAGTATTTATTTGAAATACTAATGTTCATACAATATATAGCCTTTTTAGATTAATTATAGACACTAAGTAGTAAACAGCACTCTTCTTAAACTACATATTGATCTGCATAAATAAAATTTTCAGTACATATTTTAGTCTTGATTCAGAGCATATGATCACCCTACAAGTGGTCTGTATTCATTTACATCACTGCTACATGAACATCACTCAGAGACAGAGCATAGAACTGATCGGACAGGAGCAAATGGCAAGAGAGATGTTAGACATGTTCAAAATAAAGTTATACCTGGGTAAACAGGGCAAGGAAATTTATTATTTTAAATTTGGGGTTGTGTCTTAGTGTCAAAATCTACCTAAATTTGCCTTAAATTCCTCAAATTTTGTATTTTGTCTGTAACAGTAAATAGTAAACCATCTCCTTGTCTTTATCTTGAGCCATGAGCTTCTGTATCCTTGTGTTGTTGAGGAGGGTGAGTGAGAGTGGGTACTGTCTGTAAACTGGTCAAGGACATGCAAATCACAGTAACTGTTGTACATTAGTCAGTGTCAGAGGGAAGATGATGAAGGTATTAAAAACTGGAAATGTCAGGAAGATGCATATAGGGAACTGAAAAAAAAAAAGGCTGAAAGTGTTTACATTCTTCCATTTGGAGAAGAAAAGTCTTCTTGGAGACCTTATAGAGGCCTTTCCATAGGTGAGGGAGGCTTGAAAGAAGATGTAGAGAGACATTTTAGTAGGGCCTGTGGTGACAGGTCGAGGGTCCACAGTTTTAAACTTAAAGAGGGTAGATTTAGATTGGACAGAGGATGAAAATTTTTACAGTAAGGGTGATATGACACTGCAACAGGTTGCCCAGAGAAGTTTTGTCTGCCCCACCCCTGGAAGTGTTTGAGGACAGGCTGGATGGGTCTTTAAGAAGCCCAGTCTAATGAAGGGTGTCCCTGCCCAGGGTAGGGGGGTTGGAACTAAACGATCTTTAAGGTCCCTTCCAACCCAAATCATTCTAGGATTCTATGAGTTACTTACGAAAAGATCAGTCACATTTACCAAGCAAGAGAGAGGGAAAAAGCATGAGTATGTATGTATATATATAAAAATAGAGATGTAGGTACATATTCGTATCTATATATATACACTTTTGTGCTTTATTAGTCTGTGTTTTCAAAGTAAAATATTTCAGATTTAAAATTTTTCAAACAAATGCATGTCAAAAAAAATGCACCATTACTGCAGCTTCTAATAGTCAACTTGAAGTCAACTTTTTTTCTCAGACTGTTTGAAATAGACTGTCTCAAGTGGCTATGCAAAGTTGAGCAAACCTCATGGAAAGCAATTTACTGGTACAGATGGTATTTCTTTCAAGTCTGAAACATGCAAAATGCTTTCTTTGTTAATAATTTCAGCGATTTATTCTGAGATCTTCTGCTTGTAAAATCAACAAAACTCCATTGACCTGTTTTAGAGCAGAGAAAAGCTCAATATTTTTAGTGCTGTGCTCAAATTTTTCAGATGTGAGATGTCCTCCAGCATCCATATATAGTTAGACAGACTAGTTCTGAAGGTCTGTACACAGTAAAATTAAACCTCAGAAAACTGCTGGAAGAATGAGAGTCAGATATCTCAAAGGTTCATTGGAAAAGTTGGCTTTGAAGGGAGATGTTTTCCCACCAACTGCAGACATCAAGCATGAAAAAGGGAATTTGTTTTTTCACTCACCTTAACAGTTTTGTCTCAGTACGTTTTCGATTAAGAAGACTATAAATGCGGATATGTTTCCTGACATTTTACCATCTGTGATATGTACTTTCTGAACTATCAGAAATAAGAAAAAAAATCGGGTTTGGGAGCAGTCAATATCAGAAAGAAGAAGCAAAAACTGATGGGACATAAAAACAATAACAGTGTTGTTATTGTAAATCGTAACAAGAAGTCTCTCAAAGACATATTGCAACAACAGCAAAACACACTAAAAAACCCAAAGGCACCGAGAGCTGTCTACTTTGAACACAGTTATACTGCGTTTTCAGCCAAGAGAGAAAGAGCAACTACTTTTTATATAGTCTCTTTTAAATTATATTTTTTTCTTTACCCTAAATTGACAATACAAGCTAACCATCACTGAAAATTAAGAGAATATTGATTAAAGTTTGGTTATCTTCCCTTTTGTTATGGTGCATATGTTGTTACTGAACTGAATACCATATGATTTGTTTGGAAATTCACATGTCATTTATGACTTATTATAAAAGGAATCAGAATTAATAATAGCTTTTGACACATATTTAACTACCTACTTTATCACTCATTTTTTTAGTCCTCTAATAATACTTTGCCAAAGTGGGAAATGTATCAAAAATAATGAATAACAGGAATCAAAACATATATGGTTCATTGAAAGATTGTTATGACTTAGAGATATATGAATGCTTTTTGGAATTATCTTTCACTTTCATTATGCAGTGAATATGCTTCGAAAAAAATTTGCTAATGCACTCATTGAACAGTACTAAAGTACAAAACAGTGCAAAAGAACAATAGAAGTTCCCCTTATAGAAGACGGAATAAAATACTATTAATTAGAAATTGTGAATATTGTAGAAACGAGAGAAATAAGTGCACAAAGACTGGAAATGTGTCAAATAATTTATTGACAGTGAACATATACTCACACTAGGGAGAAAACTTGTCAATTGTATATCCTTTCTATAGGCCATGTAGCTAAACATGCACTGTTAGAGTCATTTCATTAGAGGCTGCAAAAGGATGCCTAGAGACTCTCCAGCAAAGATACAATTAGATTGAAGTTTCATTATTCTTAAACGTGTTATGTTTCCCATTAGACAGTGATCAAAGAAAAAAATACTAAAGGAGATCTGTAGGATGCAAGATTGATTACAGACTGATTCAGCAGTGCAATCACTGTTTGGTGCAATCTCAGCATGAATGGAGTCCCCAGAGAGCATGTTGCTATCTGATAGCACTACAGTAAGGGAAAAATCAAACTACTTTTAGAAAGTAAATTGGTTGGGGTTGCATTACACAGGAAAGCATTATAGCTCAGATAGTCATTCTTCCTGGAATCCAAAAGCAGGTGTTCTAAAAACATTTCAGTTTTCAGCTGCACATAAAACCCAAACCCAGAACTGTTCAGTTACTCTAGTGGAGCTAGCAGAAACAAAGTACTTCTTTTGAGTTATTGCAGTGGATGCAGTTAATAGTTCTTTTAATATGCAATTTACAGTCTCTGTGTTATATTTTTTTAATCTATCTCAAATTTCTTTTTATGTAGTTGCTTCTTTTTTTCTTCTTAATTCTCCATTACCCAATACAGTTTCACGTCTGGAAAACTTAGCACAGAAGTGACTGATGTTGTAAGCCACTAATATAAATTATCTGGTGTTATGAGTTAGCAAATATCCACTGGATAGAATTTTACAGCATCTGTTGTCCGTCTCAAACACTGTTAAAGCCACAGAAGGATTTTGCCATGAGATAAGCACAGAAAGGAAAGACAGAATGGAGGTAACTCCAGGCCTGCTGGGGTCAAGATCTGGTTAGCACATCCCAGTTAACACGTCCAGACAAAAACTCCCATTGTGTCAAACTGTGTGAGAAAGCAACTGCTCCTACGCCTTTCACCAGTCAAACAAAGAGCATCCCAGGTTATGAGACAGATGACATCTGCAACCACAAAAGACCACGGAGGCCCCCTCAAATACAGTAGATACCTGGAACTTGGACTGTAAATTAAGCCCCCACAGCAGGAACTTGAGATAAGATAGAATTGTCTGGATGTCAACTGTCCTGAATCAGCTCTTACTGGGAAAAAGGTAATTCCATCAGGGGGAGATCGTCACCACTGACTTGTGGCCCACAAATCCAGCAAACCCACCATCTCAAAGTAGGAGAAAGACTGAGCATGCAGACTAATCAATATTAGAAGTTGGGGAATCATTTAACCAATAGCATGTAAGATCTGAGTAGCCACTGAGCATTAATTCCTTTGTTTGCTAAGATGTATAAATAGTGAAAAGTTTTGAATGACCTCAGGACCTCTACCACGGAGAAGCCCAGGGTGAAGAAGGACCAACAGGATGCTGCTGGATTCATGGGTGGTGACTATCTGCTGTGCTCTCTCTCTCTCAAATTCATTGTTAAATCCATAGTATTGACTTCAGCATATGGTCTTGTTTGCACCTTAATTTGGGCAGAGGCATCTCTCACTCATCTGTTAACATCTGTTAACATCAGCCACACACATTTGTTTAAAGCCATGGTGTGCAAATTTCCTCCAGGAATGTGACTCCTCAGTAACAGCTCCTATATGTATACTGAGGAATAGAAATCCAAATTTTAAAATTACAGAGGAGTCTTAAAGCCTTTGCTAGTAGTGTACCAGAAAATTATTCCCATAACAATGATTTTGAGAAAATTTATGTTTCCTTCAGAAAGTTCCAGACATTTGATAAAAGAGGGAAGGAGAACGTTTTCTTAGATGTTTACACTTTTTATGGTATGTAAAAAGGTTTGTGTTTCAATACTGTTCTATAATTTTCAGTGGATTATGACACAAATTCAGTGTTTAATTCTTTAGGTCTTTACACATAATTCCATAAGTGTTTTACAGAATTAATTGTATTCATTTCTCTACATTTTGCTGGTTTTGAATACAGCTATATCAAAATCTGTACTATAGTTCTATGCACTATTTTTCTGTATTCTTAACACTGACTCTGTTACGCTAGTTTTGAGAGGAATGAAGGATGAAAGAGAAATGAAAACTGCCACCAGTAGAACTTCAGCCAGTGGAGATTCCTCAACATCTGCACTATTCATAGAAGGCCACAGGAAACCTATGTTCCTTTTTTTCTGCATTAGTAAGAGAGAAAATTAATGCCAAATGGTAAATATAACACATAAAAAATATGTAGCTACCACTCCTTAGCAGAAATGTATAAAATGCATGTATTTGAAGAGGAATGTCATTAACAGGATTGAAGAATGAATTGAAAAAAAATCATTGAATGAGCAAAGTATTTTATTTCCAAAGTAAACAGCCCTTTATTTTGAAAATTACTTTTTATCTCAATAAACAGATTACCTTTTAGTTGAGCACGCTTACTTTAAAACATTTTGCGGCATCGGGAATACTGCATTAACTTTGCAGTTTATGACCATTTTGATAAATAATCCTTCACATATCATTGTGAATAGTTCATAATCACTGTTCATCCTATTTTTAATTAACAATTAAATAATCAATTTATAGAATATTTTCTCTATTATTGATGTTAGTTTAATGTGTTGCTTGATAAGAACTTACTTTTTATATCTTAACATGTCTATATGGATGAAAAAATAGATCTTTTTAAAAATTACCTTTAGTACTTTATGTATGCGCATATATATATATTTTGGGCATGTTCAACCTCCAGAAGAGATGACTGAGAGGGGACATCAACTGTGTATAAGTATCCGAAGGGAGTGTGTGAAAGAAGATGGAGCCAGGCTCTGCTCAGAGGTGCCAGGCAATAGGAGAAGAGGCAACAGGCAGAAAGTGATGTGCAGGAAGTTTCACCTGAACACGAAGAAGAACTTCTTTTCTGTGCAGGTGACTGAGCACTGGAACAGATTGCCCAGAGAGGTCGTGGGGTCTCCCTCACTGGAGATAATCAAGAATCATCTGGATACATTTAATAATCATCTGGACACAATCCAGTGCAACATGATCTAGGACGTCCTGCTTGAGCAGGAAGGTTGGATGGCGTGTCCTACTGTCATTCCACTTCTGACTTTATCCATTCTGTGATTCTGTGATTCTGTAATAACATATACTACAGATATTAGAAATAAAAACTTATAATGCACATCTACTTTATAGGAAATTCTACATGCCAATTTTTTTTTCATTACTCAGGAAAGAAACATGCCACTGTTACAGAACTTCTGGTGAAATGGAATAATCTCTTTCAATGCCTACCAGCCCACCTTTCCCCACCTAGATAGCTGGAGAGTTAGACAACTGACAGGCCAGATACTCAATCAGACATAAGTACAACTGTCCATCTTGTGAGAAAAAAGACACTTAAGGGACAGATGAGAAACAGAGCTCTTTCCCTTACTTAGCAAGATAACTGGGTGACTAACCAGGAGGCCAGATTGCTCAGGATCCTGAATAGCAGCATAATTTAAGGAATCCTTTGGACTGCTCAGAAAAGCTATCTGGGCAGGTGGTAACTTGAGGAGTTAGCCAGATTTCACACCAGCTGAGGGGGACAGCTGGGTATGAGGCAAGATGAGAAGCCAAGCACTCTTCCTCATTTCTAGCCAACCCACCATCCTGGGGTCCAATTGGCAAGATAGTGGCTGAGCATAGTGGCAGAAAATCAGATTAACTAGCAGCTGGCTGCTTGGTCAGGCTATCAGCATTTATGATTTTCGTTGGTGTTTCTGACAAATCTGCATGTTCCCTAACAACCATTCAGTTCCATTCAGAAAGGTATTTTTCTTGATTAAAACCTTCTGAAAAATAACCTCACCAGCTCTAGCTGAATATAGCTACATAGTATATAGAGCAAATATATGGTGAACAATATTTTTACACCTGAATGCAATCACATATAAATATCTTATTGGAACCTCAGGAATTCTTTCTTTATGAGATTTCCAGATACTAAAGATAGGTGAATTACTTATCTGTCAGAAAAGGTCTGGTTTAGGCCTATTCTTCTTCAGTAGCTTATCTTTTCAAAGATAGTTGTTATATTCTGTCTGCTTTGGGTCATCCTGAGTTCCTTAATGCCCACAGTTTTTCTCTAACATAGATGAAAAATTCTCTTTTACTTCTTTTTCCTCAGTGAAAATATTACTGAGAGGTGGATCTACCATATACCCCTCCAGTATCTTAGTATAAGCTACTACCAACTTTTTTTTTCATATATTGTTATTTCTTTAGTCAAGCTACCAAGATGCTTCACTTAGTCACAATTCATATCTATGCCAATGAGACTTAATTTTTAAAAAAACATTTTAGGATAAAAAAATCATAATACCATGTTTTGCTATTCTTTTTAAGTTGCCAGTTTTAGACACTGACTACAGTCAATCTTATGTTTTGTAGTCAAACATAAAGAAAATTTTTGCTGTTGTGCAAATTATTGAAAAAGCAGGCGCTAGCTAGACTTAAAGTTGGTTGGGAAGTCTTTAAACCTTTAAAAGGTAGATTTATTTTCCTGGATTTTCCCGGTTTCTCATATGTTGGCATGTCATTCTTTGATTAGTGGTGGATCGTATTCCCATTGTAGGTAACTTAATAGTCACTTAAAATACACAACACAGAAAGTAAACTGTATATACTTATATATCCCATATATTTGGATTCAGGATTGTGGCCAAATATTATCACCATTGTAATTCACTGAGAAGGGCACCGCTGATATAAAATTAATCCTGTGCATTCAGGGAATAAAAAAGGTTGCCACACCAATCAGATTCAGTTGTCACTTTCTCTGTTGTAATTGAAAAATTTTGGGTCACACCTGGAGCCATTGCTTCCAATCCAAAAATTTAAGATGATCAGAGGTCTGGAGTACCTCTCCTATGAAGACAGACTGAGACAGCTGGGGCTGTTCAGCCAGGAGAAGAGGAGGCTCCAGGGAGACCTAATAGTGGTCATCCAGTGCTTATAAGAAAAGGTTCTTATAAAAGAGGAAGAGATTTTTTACATAGATAGATATTGATAGACAAGGGGTAGTGGTTTAAAACTAATAGAGGAGAGATTTAGATTAGATCCAGAAAGATGTTCTTTACTGTGAGGGTGGTGNATATGACACTGCAACAGGTTGCCCAGAGAAGTTTTGTCTGCCCCACCCCTGGAAGTGTTTGAGGACAGGCTGGATGGGGCCCTGACCAACCTGATCTAGCGGGGGGCATCTTTGCCCATGGCAAGGGAAACTAGATGATCTTTAAGGT
>VZTA01027918.1:9138-46399 GCA_013398855.1 Mohoua ochrocephala | reverse complement strand
CCGTCTATGCTGAGGTTCAAGCCTCTCACTTGGGACAGTGCAGAGCCACCAGATGAAGGAAAGAGGATGGGTAGGAAGTCTGAACATACACACCAGTGCCAACCCTGCTCCAGGTATGCAGGAACCAAGAAACATTCAGGATATGTTCAAATCGCCTACCATCCAATTCTTTTTTCTATGGTAAAGGCAGCTCAAAAGGTTCCACATATTTTCCACCAGTATCCAGACAGGCAATGACATCTATCTCAAAGTTAAGTTTTATCAGACAACAAGAAGCTCAAATTACTTATTTGAGACAATAAATAGCCTAGTCTGAGGTTTTAAGACATATTTGCAACTGAACATGTGACTTTGACTGATAAAACCACTGAGAGTCTACTTTTTAAACATAAATTTGGGCTATTTTAACGTAATTAGATGACCTAGATTTGGCTGAGTAGAGTTTTTTTGTCTCCCTCTTAAGGCCACTTTTTTTTCCTTTTTCCCCTTTGTTATGTGGTCAAGGAATAAATGCCTCTTCTAAAAAATATCAACGTAAAAAATGCCCCAAACTATGAGAAACCAAATGCAGAAACTCCAGAGGGAAGGTCTCTGAGAGTGTTTCTTGTATTGTTAGAATCCACGAAGACAGGAGACTTGACAGCGGCCAAGAGACACTGTAAAATATCTGTTGAATCCTGAGCATTCTGGGTTCTTTTGGAGGGTTAAAAAAGGTTTACAAGGTTCAGCTGCATAGAAGACCTGCGCTGATCCAGTGTAGGCTCCGGGCACTGCTTGGGTGTAAAAAAGATCTCTAGATGTCACATGTGTGCTTTGGGACAGAAGGTCTCAGAAGAGACATACCTGGGGGTCAGGTGGGTGGAATCATCCCCAAGCTACCCCATGCTCCTGGGAAACACCCTCAGCTAAAAATCCAGGACATGGCAGGATTTTCCCTTTTTCCATCTGGCTAAGTGTGGAGACAAATCACCATCTATGTCCAGGGGACACAGTTCCCAGGGCTGGAATCCAGCCAAACAAAAGGACCCAGAACCAAAAATTCATTTAAAAGTGTTACCTATTCAGAATCTATTTTTGGTTATAGAATCATAGAATGATTTAGGCTGAAAAGACCTTTAAGCTCATCAAGTCCAGCCATTAACCCAGCACTTCCAAGTCTACTACTAAACCGTGAATTTCCCTAACTACCACATCTAGATGTCTTTTTCATGTCTCCAGTGATGGTGACTCAACTTCCCTGGGCTTTACATTCCCTAGTAAAGGCCCCAGAAATCTGATGAGAAATGTTTTACTTTCTTACACAAATAGTAGGGAGGGAAAAAAAAATCCTAAGACAGAAAAAGATAAGGGCGTTTTTTGTCTTATTGATATTTGGTATTTAGTTCCAGTAACAATTTGTAGATGCATAATTTTAGAAACATCTTTCTCCATAGAGAGTATGCAAAAGATATGGATGTTTATATGAATTTAAAATGAAAAAATATGGATTATGTGATATTATGTAATTAGTCTTTGTGATAGTGTGCTCCAATTAGCTTGTACTATTGAGTAAATCCTAAATGCTTTACTCGAGCACATTTCCTTTGATTTCAATAGGAGACTGTCAGATAAAGACTTTGTTAAAAGAGTGAGTGCCTCAGGATTTAGCTTTCTTGTGGATTTCATTTCTAATGGAGTATGCATTGCTTTATGAACTTCTCTGTTTCCATGTTAACATGATTAAGAAGACACATTGAGCTATAAGAGTCTTCCTGTGCAAATTACCCTCTGTAAACAAATTTGCTGACACATGGGGGAAAACTATCAAATTTTATTTATTTGGCTTTTTCCATATATAAAGTTTTTGTTTGCTTTTTTCCCCCCAAGGTTATGAAGAACGGAAGAGGACCAAAGCAATCTGTCATGTGGGAAATATTTTGAAGCACCAGCAAATTTAGAGACAGTTATTTCACCTAATCAAGAAGTCCTCTTACATAACTACTGTGAAAAAATAGTTGCGGTCTACGAAGATGACCTGATGAGAAAATAGTAATTTGCCTCCTTAAAGCATTGCTGGGTTGGTTTACTTTGGATGTACCTTCAATTACCTGTGGAGAACATAAAGCACCCACATGTTTATTGCGATTATGTGTTTGTTCCTGCCTTCAGCTCCAATTATGGTGCCTAAAGTGTTTTGCAGATCAGTATGTGCCTTTTCTATTTTTACAGAGAATGACCATTCTTTGTTTACTACTGCTGAGTCCATTGAGGCCTCCTGGTGATGTCCCCATCACTACTAGATGATGTTAGGTAGCTTCCATTTTTGAAAATTTAATTTAAGAACAAAATATATTATTTGACTTTGTCTTATTAGCAACTTTTTATTGCAATGAATCAGCACTTCCTTGTTAATACTTACAGCAAACTGTCTATAGTGAGGCTATACCACTGGTTGAAGATGGGTTTATGCTGACTTGTAATTTCCCTGAAGCTTATTAGAGAATTCTCCTCTCTGTTCCAGTTCACCATGTGAGACATAATGATATGCTACTGTTCACATTTACATTACATTGCAATAGGGGAGAAAATGTGTGCTTCCTTGAGTCCTCATGTTCCGGTCCATAATGACTCAGATCAAATAAACTTGACACAAATTACAACCTATATCAGCCTTTTTATTTTGGCTTTTGAGTTGGCACTATGCTATTCCATCTGTTGACATGTGTTTACCTCCTGGCATAATCTAAAATAACACAATTTAATAATGGATTTTGATATAATAAAATAATATTTTAAAATAAAATGGCTCTGAGGACTTGGAGGCTGACAGATGCTGATAAAAGTGCTGAACAAAGCAGACCATTTTTGTAACAAAATGTGCACTAACAATGTAAGAAGCTCTCGTATGCACCAGCCACTAAAATGTCCCAGGTAGGATCTCAAACCCCTCATGTGTGACAGTGACTCATATGACACATGACTGATTGACTCATGCAAGTTATTTGCTCCTGTTTGAATAAGTTTCTCCTGGAGAGCATAAAATACATTAAACATGGATTTATAGTATCCAAGGGGTTGATGAGCAATTTACAGCACACTCCTTTAAATAAAAGGTTTTAATTCACCTGAAATTTTGTTCTCTGTAGGAAGAATGAAAAAAAAAGTTTCTTGCTTTCATGGTTAAATTTTGGAAATATATAGTATTTCTTTTTCTTTTTTTCCTCAAATCTATTTCTTTACTATTTGCATTATTTATTGTCCTTTTCAAAACATAATAAGATACAAAAACAAACCTCTATCCATTGAAAAAAGCATAAGATCAAGGGATCAAGAAGAGACACAGGATACTTAAATTCAAGACACGAATGAATGTCAAGTTTATGTACCACTTTCCTTTTTTCACTGTAAATGTCCTTTGCTCCAGCTATGCACCTGGAAGTGTATTAGTCACACCTCTGTTACACTGAATGGCCAACTAGACAGATCTTAGCTTGAGAGCTGCACTATTGAGCCTAAACTGAAGAGGCTTTTTAGAGTACTTTGTTTAATGTAAAAATGTCTAGACACTCTTAATTTTGAGACAATACATAATTGTAACTCCTGTACATTTTTTCACAGAACTTACCTTTTTACCTAGATTTGAATTAGGACAGTGTAAAAGCATTTTTTAAAAAAAATTGAATACAGCTTATGTGAGAATGGGGTTAAATTCAGAAGTAGTCTTAAGCCTGAACAATTTAAAAAATATAAGGTCATAGGCAAAAATAAAAATATGATGGCAGAGTGTCTGGAAAACACTATTTTCCAGAAGCTAAGTGACTTTCCATTTGACCTTTCTGTGAGTGCTAGACTGTCAGTGGGAGACAAAAGAAAAAAGGAAAGGCAAAAAATATCCTGTGCACAAGAATATGACCATCACAGCAATGTCCAGACTGGTCCTAACAGCTCTGTGGAGATCTTAAATAAGAGGAGTTCATTCAACTCCAGTGCTCATGTGAGTTTTGTCTATTGTGTATATATATATCTTTCAAGATCTGATTCATTCTGTCGCTCCACTTTCACACTGGCTTAACCTCCATGGAACTGTCAAAGTTTGCAGTGCTGCCCAAATACCACAGGAGCATGATAGCCTTTGCACATATTTGGCTAAAAGTGTCGGGAAAATGACATATAAATATAAAATCCTGGCAGAGCACCATTTGCACTACACCGAGGCAAAGATTGTTACATGCTGAAACTGATATATCCAAGGAAATATTTGTCTGCATCTAATTATTTGGCTTCAGAAAACAGGACGTAGACGTTATGTTTCCAATAACCATCCAGCACTGCTGAGTCCCTCTTTTCTCAAGTAAGCCAAAAAAAACCCCCCCCAGCCACTAAAATATTTGCATTTGTTAATAAAGAAAATGATCATGAAATTCTAAATGATGCAGTTTTCAAAAAAGGCTGTTCAGAAAAGGTAATGTCATTAAGCAGTTGAAGCAAAGTTTTCAGATGCAGCCTTCTTTCAATCTTTTTTTTTTTTTTTTTGAACCATAGGTGATTCTGGCTGGATGTATTTTAAAATAATTTGAGTGATACAAGAGGCAAGCTTGTTCCTTTTACATTCAAATATATGCTTCACAAGGTACAACTTCATTCTTTCATCTCTTTTATGATTCAGTCATATTTTATTGAAATTTTGTCAGTGTTTCTTTGTCACAGTTCCTGCCAAGCATACTCAAGCAGCTGAGATGAGAGGTTGAAAGAAAAGTGACTGAATGGAATTTTAACAAGGGACAGACAAATATCAGATGGTTTGTTTCATATTGTGAAGCAAACTACCTGAATCCACCATCCCTTTGAACAGCTTATCCAAGCATTAATGGAGCCTTCAGTCTGATTCCACAGTGGTACTCAGACTTACAGAGCAGAAGGTGTCTCAAGCTGTGCTGAATAATTGTGAATAACAATAATATTTTCAAAATAATGAGTAATTAAAGTATGTATCTGACATTCTCTTGGTGTTGCTGGAAAGCAGACAAGGACTGGGGTTTCTGTGCTCACCTCTGAAAACAATGCCAGAACACACAATTCTGGTCTAGGCAAATCTAAACACTTGTGTTCACTGCAGTTCTAGCAGTGGCAGTGAATTTTTAATCCTCTGCTAAACAGCAGGCCGTCAATCTTCTTCAAGAATAGAGGTGTAGACAAGAAAAAGCCCAATATAGTTAGAGGAGTGTGAAATCTTTTTGCAACAGACCTAACATCATCAAAAAATTTGCTGGCATTGGCTAGCCTCACTGTTATAAAAAAAACCCAAACCCACAAAACTGTAGACATGCTACTGCTGCTTTACTGGCCTCAATTAATGTTGTTTTTTGTTCAAAGAAACAGTTTAAAGCAGAAAGCAAAGAGAGGAATAGCAAAGCAATCACATAAAACCTGGAAATGTTAAAATTTTGAAACTTCTCTGGATGAAATTGAACTTGCAGCGCATTAAGTATGTTCCACAGGGTGTGATACTTTCAGCCAGTGAAAAAGCGTTTTTTATTTTACATTTGCAGTAATATGATAACCAGGAGAATGAGTTTATTTTTTTGTGAAGGATTCACATACTGCAAAGGAAGACCTTGTGTGGATGAGAACTGGCTTCGTATGACCTGAAGTGAATTTTGTGTCCTGCATAAGGATACAGTCTTATTGAAAAAATGCAGTATGAGTAAGGATCGTTGATGAGACTTTTACCAATGCAGAAATCCAACAGTTTTCAGAGTGCCATTAAAAGTCTGCTGCACAAGACATCTAGGCACTTCTGAAACTGTACCTTATACTATGAACATGCTTTGTAGGAGGCTATATTTAACATTACATGGATAACTTGCCTTCTGGCATTTCTTAGCTCTCAAGTGCTTCATTTCATGATTTAAATAACATTATTTTAACATAACTGGGTTCAGTTTTTGTTTGTCTTTGGTGGGGTAAAAAGAAGAGGTAGTGTTTCACTCTGTTTTGCACACCACGTATGTTGAAATGACATTTGTTAGAAAAATAGCAGAGCCATGCAATGAATTTTCACACATCTGTGATCAGAGCACCTGCTTCCTGCTCACAAATATATCCCTTTTGAAACTTATTCTAACATTTTACCTTCATAGTACTCTGAAATAGGTGCTATTTCAAAGTCCCCTTCTAGAGGCATATCTCTTTTTTATGTTCTGCTCTACTGAAAGTCATATGAAGATATCTGTCTAAGAGAGAGTAAGAACATGAGAAACTCAATTCTAGATCACTAAGAGAATTTCTGAGAACTAGAATGCCAAAAACTTTCCATAGCTCAGTAACCAATACAGAGGATCATGGAATTTCTCTACCAAAACGAAAGCAAAGTTTCCCTGTTTCTCAACAGGACACAGACCATTTAATATTCTCAAAGCATGATAATAGTAAGTATTTGGAGTGATTTAATAATTTTGTAGAAAATGTTTATTCATTAGAATTCTGGAACCACTTTTGCATCAAGAACATTATCATTTGGTAACTGCTTCTATATATGCAAAATTATTGAGAAACAGCTTTGTGAAGGTAACTTCATGTGCAAACAAAAACTATAGTGGGTAGAAAAGTATTCCAGATTGAAAAAACCAAAAAACCAAACCCCACAAAACAGCTCAGCATTCACTAAATACTACTACGGTTTTGTGAGGAGGGTCACTGTAAATATTGCTTATGAAACAGATGGGGACAAGCTGCATATATCCTGTTATTTTCATTGTAATTTGTGTCTTGCTGTCTCATGACTGATGTCCTAAAGACTATTGTGCTGTTACTGTCTTTTACCATGGATGCATTTAAAATTTACAGCATTGTCCCCAGGAAATAAAAATATGTTTCAGAGAAAAAACCAAAAATCCACTGCTGTTGCATTTCCAGCCACATCTTATCTGTTCTTTATAAGAGACAAAGAATTTTCTTAAGCATGAATTTATTAAGAGTCATTTAAAGAGGTAGACCCAAAGTGCTTGGTTCTGTTTATATATATAGATATATGTTATTTCTTTAGATTTTGAAAATAAAAAATATTAATACCGTGATGCAATATCTAAGAGGACAAAAATGGAAAATTCTTTTCTTGAGAAATAAAAAAAGTGCATTTTACTAATTTCCTGAGGAACATACATGATGATGGAATATAGTCTTTATGGTGTATGTACGCTATACATACCTATCAGTCTCTTCCTTTGAGCTTTTATTACTTAATTACTGTAAGAACTGAATTAATTTCATGTGTATTCCATAATTATTAAGGAAGAAGATGGAAGGTTTTGAGTGCTGTATACTTTATATTACACAGTATCTATATTTTGCATCTTCTTTTGTAAATATAATTTTATTAACATTTCTTTTTATTAACCTGTTACAGCCCTTTCTTTCAGATTTCCCTTCTCTGGAGGATCTACAATTTCCATAGAAGACTTTTTAACTCAGTGTTGCTTTCACATTGTAACCAAAGATTAACCAGGGCAGTTGAAGTTGTTTTTAGCATGAGTTCTTTTATACATGATGCTATCTCATCAGTAGCACAGTCTTGGAAGATAATTCTTGGTGGTCTCATTCAGTGGCAATTCCAATAGAGCTAGCAAATTAATGTGGGGCAGAACTTTTCACAAATCCTTCATCCATTACAGAACAATTTTCCAAAATATAGAGCACTTTGTAAGTCAAACAAAGTAGAATTATGGTTTAGTGAACTGCAGTCCTGAGTGTGTTATGGTTTATTTTTCTGGTAAAAAAATAAACTATTACTTTGACTAATAACTCTCATGGAATGCAGGAAAAGATTACCATTAGGTATTTCTTGCCAAAAGAAATTGATATCATGATACTTTTAAAGCACACCAAAAGGACCTGAATTTACTGGTACTTGAATAGATTTTTAGGCCTGGCATATGTCATGACTGTAAATCTTTCAAACATTTAAAGTGGAGAAGAATCAGTTTGATCTTACTGCTGGAAAAAGTTGCTGCTAATCCTCCTTACACTCTGGGCTTGATCCAGGAGAATCTGTAATTCTCATTCAGCCAAGTTAAGCAAGGACCACAAGAACTCAGCACCTTTCTGGCTGAACTCCTTTAGACCGACGATCTGTATTTAAACATGAGTGTGCTTCACATCTCTATGTACTACGAATGGAGAGAGAAGGAAAGAAACTTCTCATTTAGCACACAAATCCCACCTCATCCAGTCCCAAAAACTCATCAAAATTTATCTTTATAGGAAATCTCTAAGGAAAACATTTCAGTTTATTCTTGTGCTGGTGGGAATATTCTTGGGACCAGTGAAGAGCTTTTGCTTGCTGATGGATCAAGCCCTAGCAGATCACATTTTTGGGAAGGTGACTTTCATCTTGAGTGAATATCTTGAAAAAATATAAAGGTGGAATTTTCTTACGAAGAGCCTGATTTATAATTACCTTTCCAATAAAGCTTTGTCCTTTTACAGCAACACTTATCCTGCTGTAGCACAGAAAGTACTCAAGCACTACTGAAAATTGTTAGGGGTAGTTATTTCACTGCTTTAAATTGATTCAGGACTCAACAGCTATTTGAAATGTTTTAGTCATTGTTTAAGTATCTGCGCAATTGAATGATTGCAGGAAACTGCTTATGAAAGTTGACAGCAAATGGCAGAGGTCCTTCAGTGATGCTTGTGTCAGAGAACAGCAGGAAAGCATATGAAACTACAGAGGTTTCATGTATAAAATAAAAATTATATAAAGATCAAACCGCTTCGAAAAATGAAATAGTAAAGTGTTAACACATTGTTACCACTTTTCCCATAACATTTGTGCATATGCATGTGTAGAAATCCGTTTAATCGCAGGAGAATCTACCCTCATGTATGAACACAAGGAGTGAACACTACAGAGAAATCTACATCCCCCCTTTTGTGCCTACAGTATTTGTTCAGTAATAATTACAAAATAAGCACGCAGAGGTTGACGCAAATAGAAGGAAAATTCCTCAAGCTTCGATGACACTTAGTAGCCCTGGGATTGCATGATTAGCAGGTATGGCCCCGATCCAGCAAAACCTTTCGAGCATGTGTTTAACTCCCACCCTGCAGGTTGTTCCTCTGAAGCACTACATGCACAGCTCAAGCGAAGCACATACTTAACTCAAGACCTATGCTAGATTGAGGCCCAAAGTTATTAAAAGGAGAGTGCGAAGTTTCATTAGAATTACAGACTGCAAAGAAATACAAAGAATCATAATGACACCAGCAGTTTTCATCTCTACAGACTGTACAGCTTGCATCGTCTGCTATAAAGCTACACGAACTAGGGGTTTTTTCAGACTAACTAAGCATGAAGTTTCAAATGGTACTAGTAAAGCATAAAAGTAAAGATGTAATTGTCAGTTGTGTACTGAAAGATTTGAAGCAACTACAGTAAATATTTGTTGTCTTAAATCTCAAGTTTTGTACACCAGCTTTGTTACTACGCTGTATTGATTGCCAAGGTTAAAACATGGCTGAATATTTGCACAGGAAAAATGTTGTCTTCCTTTGTTAGGACTAAATCTATATACTGATTACTGTTGTTTGAAGAAACAGTAGTACAGTGCTTTAAATTGTAACCTTCATAAATACTTTTACTTAAATAGGAACCTCAAAATCCTAAGGCAAACAAAAGCATGATTATATGTACAGCAATAATGCCCTTATCAAAATGGGATAACAAACACAATGGTTAGCAACATTTGAATAGTGTAACAAGAGTGTTTATAATAAGATGATTAGAGGCAAAATGCAATGGCCCTTTCACAGACTGCTTCCTGAGCATATCAAACTGTTTGTCACTTAGGAACTTCAGAACAGTTTCTAGATAATTCTTCCGCTAAAGCTACTTTTGGAAGGTAAGCTTTCCATAAGCTTTAATAAAGCACATCTTTCACACTAGCAATGGTAGTAGGGTTTAACATGGCTTGAGGACAAAAATATGTTAGAGACAAGGACAGGAAAAGGTCTCTTTGTTAAACTAGACTTTCTCATTTAACATCAGACCTCTCTGTACTTCAGTTCTCAGCACCTGCTCTTTGTAATAAGGTCCCATTTATTCATATTTATTACCCTTTTTCACAATTTGCACTTTACTAGTTCATGGATTTGTTTCTTTTTTTAATATGAACTTGCGTAATTTTATATTTTTGTATGCTTTCTCATGTTGACATCTTGCTAAATTTTACCACTGACTCACAAGATGCTAGTGATGAGTTTCGAAAAATAGGAACAGTTTTATGAATGTAACTTGTTAATTGGCCTACACAGTGAGGTTTCTGAAATGACAAATAAAAATGTTCAGTGAGAAAATTATGTCTTCCACATATAGCTCAGTTCTGATCCGAGAGACCCCAGTATTGCCACTGAGTGTTTAGTGAAGGTGTCAGACACGATAAAGATTAGACTAATTCATTAACATAAGTGTACTTATTTCATCCTAGTAGTAATGTGCTAGAAGAATTATTAAGCAGTAGTGAACGAGTTAATTTACTGAAGCTCTGTTGTTCTGATGCCTTTGAACTGTAGCAAAGCTTTTCACTTTTGCTGCAACAAAAGACATTCCAGATTCCATCGTCCATCCATCCATGCCCAAGGCAATCCACTTGCACTTTCCATAACAAACTTACTAAGTGTAGTAGCAAAGGCTGAGTTGTCTGAATCTCTGTCGCAGCAATTTCCTTCATCCCTTTATTGTGACAGTACATTGTGTTTGCTTTTAAAGCTCACATTCCCGTATGAATTATTTTCTTCCGTGTGAACATGGGACCAATCTTACAAAATTTCAAAGTGAGGGAAGATGTATTCTTCTGAACATTGTAGAACTGGCAGCCAAAAGGTCTCGAAATATGAATTGAGATCTGAAGAGGGATGATGATTGCCCCTCCCTGACACAAGAAGGCAACAGCTGAAGCTGCATGGTAAGAACAAGGAAGGCCTATAAAAGCGTAGGCAGTAATGTAAATTATTTCTGGATGTGTTTTAATGGCACATTGGTTTGTGTTCTTTTTATTAAATGCCATAGGTTATGAATTTAAGATATGATATTTTAGGGTGCCATAGCTAAAATGATAAGCAAATGTTTACTCTTAATGACAGTTAAGTAAAAGAAAAGAACTTAACTATTAGAGTGTAACAAGGGTCATAACAAAATTTCTTTCATATTTTGATGGAATATTTCACTTCTATTCCATTCTCAGTATATGTCTGCCCAGTCAACACAAAATTTGTTTAATTATTTCCCATTAGTCAATAGGAATAAAAAAAAAAATCCATTAAAAATCCATCACAAACCACATTTTCAGTTGCCTATGGGCATTCAAATAAATTAAGGTTAAAGAAGAGTATGTGCCCCATTTTGAAGACTGTTGCCGCACACGAATAGAGTAGAAATTAACAAATGGGTTTATTTATGAAATTAATTACATGAATATGCTATTTCATATTCTGCAGGAGAAAAGAATTTCTTATCATGAGTACGGGTGTGCAGCTGAGAGGAAGCTGAGGTAGCTAGAGTCATGTGTTATAGAAATAGCATAACAATTAAGGATTTTCTTTCTGATTAAATATTTCTTCCTTGTATTTTCAGTATGCGGTAATCCAACATTATTTGGTCAATTCCATGCAGTTTTGTAGAACTATTTCATACTCATAGCATATCTCATTATGCCACAATCTTATTCTGTGCTTTAAGGCGATCTTAAAATTTAGAAATCCTTCTCTAATAACAGATAGTCACAACACAATCATGATTAGCATTCAGTCCCACCTCAGTGACAGAGCTTGTTCCTGTGCAGAAAAGAAAGGAGGGATTAGAAATTACTAAAAAAACATACTTTCTGTTTCCTGTTCCTATCTCTTTCTAAGACCTTGTAGAGAAAACACAGATAAACAGAAGTCCCAGCCAAATTAGCAAGCCTGAACCAAAAATCAAGCCTTTTCTTCTTGAACATTGAAAATCATTTCCACCCAGCTATTTTTGGCTGAGTGTGCTAGTTCTGGTTCAGTGAAATCAAATCCTATACTAATGGGTAGCAGAATTTTATTTTATGTTATTTTATTTTATTTTATTTGTTTTTAAATATTTGACTTTGTATTTCTATTAGAAATTCAATGATGAGATTTCAATAAAATATATTGCTCTTGAAAGTGACATAAAATTAGTAGGAATTAAAAAAAATCAAGTGTATAAAATTATCATTTACACATACGAAGGAAAAATTCCTCCCCAGTGATTTAGGTTATCATCTTTAATTTATGTGTGTCATGAATTAAGTCAACCACTGAAAAGTTACTGATAAGTCCATACTGGGTTGTATTCATTTTTGCTGCTCCCTCTCACGGCTTGAATTTCACTGCTCAAAAGCTTACTCTCACAGGAATTCCATCAATTCACATAAATTATTCCATAGGATGAACTGACTGAACAGTAAGACCGAGTTGACAGCATTGAGGGAAAAAAGCTGTGTTGTTGCCTTAACATCTCATTGTTATCATTAGCTGCTTGCATCAACAACTTTGGCTTTTCCCTGCTTCTGAGGGTATGGAGTTTTTGCCTCAAAACATAAGCTTTTCATAGCTTTCAAAACTAGAACATTTTACATGAACTCTGTCCTACATAGGCCCTCTGTTCTACAGATTTTTCTATTTCATATATAAACTATTTATGTGTAGCAATTTATATGTATGTTTATACAGTACCAAAAGCAACAGAAGCCCGATCTGCAAGAGTAAAGTCAATGAGTTTTATGCCAGCCATGAAAACTTTGCTTTGGCTGAGGTCACACTAACAGAAGGGATGTTGTGGATGGATCCTACTTTGTGGAAGGATTTCCTACTGGATATGTGAAAGAGTGCCAGCAACTGCTCTTGATCTCTCAAAACATATCAGGATACTGTATGGCTGCTCTTACCTCACGTGTTCATGCCAAACTGGACTCTTCTGACACACTGATCACACCTCATCTTAAAGACACATGAAGAAAGACGAGGGATTTTCTCAGCGCTTTGCCTACGTCACTCTGTGGGTGAAACTGGTAAATTATAAGCTGCCTGGAATTTTATATTTTAATAAGAGGTTGAAAGGGTTGGAAAAGACAGCATTTAGAAAGTATGGGTTCAATAACAACCTTCACACAGTACTCACACTCGCACTCATTGGTGGTGTGGAATGAGAATAAGCTGAGATAAGGAAACGGTCATAGTATTTGAGCTCGTATCTTGCCCCCAGAAGTGATACTACAATATTTTTACAATTCAGTGAAATGAACCCTGTGAACTACAAAATTTAATGTAAAACATTTCAACTGGTTCTGTTTCTGAGGTGCATTTATGGCGAGGAGCAATTTGGAATGTCAGTTTGTGCTAATACGCAGTACACAGTTTGACTTTGCCTGAATTTGAAACTAAGGACTGCCTTCTTACCTCACATTGTGTGCGTGCTGACATCCCAACGTTGGGGCTCTGCATTTCCTAGAAAGAAAGTATTTTTCTACATATTTTTTTTCTGTTGCATACTCGAGACATAGTTAGACAGGTATGCTGACATTTTTGGGTGTCTTGCACCTGCAGCAAGTTAGAAGAATAACATTTTTTTCACAGCCTCTGTGGTGATGAGATTAAAGTGGGAATTTAATGGACCCTCTTTACAGAGACATAAAGTTTTTTTCACAAATATCAATGTTCATTTTTATAATTATTGAAAGTGGGTTAACAGTCAGTTTTGAAGCAATATCAACTCATAGTTCAGTAAGGTATTGTAGGATATTTAGATCTATTGATTTGATATTTAATTTTCTAAATGAAAAAGCCTAATAAAGGGATAAATATATTTTTGCTGAAAACTGGAGCATAAATATGTCTTTTAAATTAGAAAATGAAGGTGTTTGGTAGCCAGTATTCATCATAGGTTAGCCATTAGTAAGATGGCAACAGGGTTATACTGTCTCCTGTCTTTGCTTGTCCTACCAAGAGAATTAAATTCAAGCTTTGCCTTATAATTTCAACTCAGACCCCCCTCTAGGCATCAATCCCTGGCCAGCTTTATCAACAATATCAAAACTCTGACAGTTTGAAGCTTGCATCTAAAAAACACACAGCAAGTGGGGCTTTTTTTAAGCCATTGACTTTCAAAACAGCTCTGTCTCTTGCATACAATCTTGATAAAGGAACTTTCCAATGAGGAATTTGCTAGCTGGATGTTTGATAGCAAGGTTGTCTTTTTGAAGGAAAATTATGGTCATCTTCAGTTTGTATCAGAATGCAATCATCTGAAACAAAATATGTAAGTGAATACTGAAAGTTTATTCTTTAGGAATAGTGCAGTGCTCAAGAAGATCTCTGATGTGCTCCAAATATGTCACTCAAGACTGAGTTCACTAGTGGGCTCAAAAAGTAAACACAGTTGTCTGTGGAAATTAAAAGCTGCCACTGGCTGACTTTGCTGATGTAATTGCTTTTCCTCATCCGGCTAAACCACCTACATCCTTTAACATTATCTCTAGTGGACTGAATTAATTTAGCAGTTAGTAGGCAAAGTGAGAGACACAATTTATTGCCATGAAATGACTATTTATGATGATTGTAATTGATCTGGAGTTTGTTAGACCCATGGTAAAGCCATGGTAAAGTCCTTAAATTGACAGTTTTCCCCACATTTGAAAAGAATTTGTACGTGTATCAGTATTGGCTTCCTGAAAATTTCTGACTGCCAGGGAACTGATTCGAACAATGAAAAGTCAAACCATCATGCCTTCTTTCAACCACTCATTGCTCTCTTACAGACCACAAGAAGACCAAAGTTGTCAAACGAAGAATATTTGCCTGGTGATTTACAACTTCACTGGATCCCTTTTTTCCTGTATGGAAATTTTCATAAGTGGTTTGGCAAACGCCTTTAAAATAACTGTGGTATTTGGCAGAAAAAAGGCTGCAGAACTTGGGCCTGCTGTTTCCATTTTAGTTCAACAGTGAGACTCCTCTCAGTGATATGAACCAAGTACAGAATTCATAGTCCAAAGACATAAGTTATTAGAAACAAGTTGAGCAAAAAGGAGACATGTGGCTCAACCCACAGAAATTCATTAGACAATGGTTTTCGAATGCCTGTTCCAAACAATTTGTCAAATCAACTGTTCATTATAGTGCAGCCTAATACTGCCTGCGTACGTATATAAATTTACACATCAGTAGCTATAAAAGTGTTTATATTTATCACACAATACTGCTCATTAGAGATAGTGGAGCATGTGAACACACATGTTAGTAATTTATACCCACAAAAATCATTCAGTTGTTCACATTGCAGAGGTCTGTGTATTATTAGGGCAAATCCAAATATACACACTTACTTTATCACTTTTTGAAAGGGCAGACAAAGGTCATAAGTGACAACTTCCTGAGTTTTAATTTCTTTTAATTTCAACATATGTCACCAGAAAACATACTGAAACGCAAAGCCTTCAAATGAAAGGCTAATTTCACTGCTGTTTCTGACTCATTACTACTTAAAATTGCCTAGAAGAGGCGAAGTGACATTTTGTCATACAGGTGCAATCACACGCTGCCCACACGGAACCGACTTCCGAAACACCCGGGTCGGACTCCAGTGAGAATATTCACGGACCAGTGTCTCCCCAGCAGGACAGTGGTGGCACTGACTACTGTGATCTGTTGGCCCCAGAGAACTCCCCAGGCACCCACTGTAACAGAGTGTTTCAGGAAGGTGTATAGGTGGAACCATGAGTAAGAAATGAGTCAGGGTAGGCACTGCACCTAGAAACAGCATGAACAGACTCATAATTGACGGTGATCTCTGCAACTAACAACCAACTTCCAGGATCCTTGGGGGATTTCTCTGAGACACAGGGCCACCTCAGACTAGTGTGTTTCATTCACAAGAGCTAGTTCCATGCCTAGAAGCACAGACTCATGTTAGCAAATACACAGAACAGCAGAAAAGTTCATCTTCGGAATTAATTCATCACATGTATCTACATCAGGTCCACTGAAAATAGCGAGTGCTACTATACAGGGTGCAGGGAAGGCCTCATGTTGATTTCAGAATAGTAATTTCCAACATTTGGTAGGTAGTGATTCTTACTGAGCTGTACTTTTTGGTTTTGCATGATTAATGTACTGATTTAGCTATGTAAAAGCCATCTCTTGCCATATCCTATTGAGACAATTCGAAAGTACAATGAGCTGGGAGACAACTGGACATTTTTTAAGGAAGGAAGTGATGCAAAAGCAACTTACACTTGTGAGTTTAGTGTTGCGAAATGACAAAAGCAAAGCTGTTTACTCAAGGAAACAAACAAAAACATCTTACAGCTTGTCCCTGAGACAAGGCGACGGAGGCATCATGGTATGAATCATCAGGGCATCATATTCAGGCAAACTGTCAGCATTGGTAAAGGTTCTGCAACCTTTCTTAGCAAGAGGTTGAAGAAAAGAATTTTTTACCATTTCCCATTGTGCTGAACAAGAATTTGCCTGGAAGCCTTGCTTGATAGATCGGCCCCTATTCCCACTATGATTTGTGCTACTGTGAAACTCGAGTGTCTAATGCACGGGCTGCAATGTAGTGACAGGCTAGCTTCAGTTCTTCTGAAAAATGATACAGAGATGAAAGGACGGGCTCTGCTCCACCTTTCATGCTTTTCATATTTGCATTTGGTGTGTACACAGGCAGGACCCCAGACAGAACTGACAGACAATTAAAAGGCCACTCAATACGAGCAAGTGTATCTGTGTGACACATGACCTCTGCGAGCACACAATATCATAGGGCATAAAACAATGTCTTGCTATCAACCCGAAGTCAAACGAGAATTATATTAAGCCCTGCCAAGAGGTTAACTTCTCTGCAGCAGGAGCTTTGTTCTGACTCTGTCTTTCTTATCAAAACTTTGGGATTCCTTTTTCCTGAGGGAACTTAATCTTTCAGATTTGGGTCAGGAGGTATAATAAGTAACACAAAGAAGTAAACACTACGAAATTCTAAGAGGCAAGTAGGACATATTTTTTACAATTCAGTTAAAGGGAGTACTGTCTTATGTGAACTCCGAGAATGCAAGCATGGTGGATGCCATTTGTCCTTTGAAAAAGCTGCTTAGAAAAGTAGTAAAATAAAGGATCCTTGTAGATTTGTATAAGTCCTAATTGGAGGGGAAAAAAAAAAAGTAACAATAGGTGTATTTTAAGCGTACTATGTTGGGCATGGATTCGACATAGAGAAAGAGATTTTAGGAGTCTTCTCCTTTCCACCTGCTCATCTTGTCTTATACATTCTAGTGGAAACCCTACAGTATGTATTGCCATTTTTGTATGTGAAAATTTTGAGATTTTAAAATGTCATTGTTACATAAAGAGGATGTTTATTTTGGCAAAATGAAAGTCTTTGAAACTATAAAATCATACAGTTCATTTCCACCAGATGTTGAATATCCTATTTTTTCTTTTCCTTTTTTTCTCTTTTTTTTGAGAATTGGGCTATGTAATGTGCAGGAATATAGACAAATGCTGTGTGGCACTTTATTGTTGACTTGCTAGCATATTTATGTTACATAATGGGTGTTGCAGAATAATGTTTGCGGTGTTCTATGCCAAACGCATTCTGAAATATTTGCAGCATCATAGAACAGATGGAAATTAAAGTAGTGTTTAAGCTCAAATCTGTTCCCTTTGATAGTATGTTGCAAGGATGGTTTTAAGCAAACTTTCAAAACAAACTTTCTAGGTATTTAAGACGTGCAAATATGAATATAGAGAATGCAGTGGAGAGTGATTAAACACATGGTAAATATTCTGGTTTTGATTTTACTTGAACTGCGCTAGGAGATAAAATGCTTGAAATGTTGTCAATACTTTTGTACTAAAGAGAAGAAAACATCTTGTATATCTGTGTCCATTGTATTTAATTTGAGTGATTATTTTTTCTTCTTGAACATGTAATCCAAGCAGAAAATAGGATGATTGAATAAATGGCATGCTTCTGATGTTTGATGGCTTCCATAATTCCCAGTTTAGATGCTGTAGGGCTACATTCAATTTATATGAGGATGCGTTGCTACAAAACTGTGAAGGGATAATTTTCCAGAGTTTATTTTGTTAATTTTTGTGGAATTTTTGTTGTCCTCATTGTTCATTCACTTTATGGTTTCATTTGAATCTATGAAAAGCTTTGTTAAAAAGACAAATATGAAGAGAAAAATCCCCAAAGAAATTGATTGGTATTTTAATATTCAAATATGACAGCATAACAATGGAAAAAATATTTGTTTTACAAATGCAACAATTTTCAATTTGCAAAAACAGTTAAATAAATTAATGTTGAATGAGAATTATTTCACACCTGTCAAAGATAATTTGCCACATTTGCCCTCTCCTCCTTTTCTGAGCATCTCCCATTTCCATACTAGGCGCAAGCGGACAGGGTAAGTTAAACTGGGAAAGCAGCAAGCGAGAGAAAGACTGCAATGGAACAAGGACTATGTGATGTGAGCAGATATTATGGGAGGTTGGACCTGCAAATGTAATCAGAAGACAGGCTTGAATCTGAGATGAGGGCCCGCCAAATTGGGTTTCACTGCCATGGTGACTGCAGGTTTGTCCCTTTCCTTCTCCTAGGAATGAGCTTGCCACCTTCTATTGCCTTTTCTGAGTTGGTGCCTATGGGAATCTGCCTCTAAAGTACTTGGAAAGTATCTGGCTTCAATGCTAAAATTGGGTAGGGTTGTTTACCACTCCCTGTTATTGTTGACAGTTATAGTGTGTTAATCGTCATTCAATAAAAATGTGACCTTTCCAGCACAAAATGGTGAGCCATGGGAAACTGCATCCGGAGACTGCCTTTAAAAGAAATATTAACAAAGGAGCAGGCAGAACTTCAGAGCATTTCTGGTATTTTTTTAAAATATTTGAGATTGGTCTTTAGAAATCAAATTTACTAATTTAATTGTGATAACTCATGTTTCGTTCTGTGGCTTTGATCTGCCTTAATTTCAGAAAATAATGGAAGTTAGAGTGCTGTTTTGGAAGAATGGCAGAAGAAGGCGGCTATTAATGGTATTTTAAGATTTGAAGGTTAGAAGGGGAAAGCAGGAACAAGCTTTAATATCAACCACTAACCTATCCTGAAACAAAGAGAAAACATCATGAGGAGGCCTACTGATTAGAAAAAGCAAGGACTGCTTGTTCCAGCAACCTTACCTCTGTGAACCCAGGCCTCATGAAACTTACCTCTATATTCGGATGAAATCACCACCTGGAAATTAGAAACGAATAGATATTATTTTTAATTTAACCTTCACCCAAGTACCATTTCACCATTTGTAGTGATACATCTTAGCCTTGACCAGGTAGACGCTGTTTCCCTAATTTGCTCTGAATGCTTCATTGTGAATGACAGAGGAATGCTCGTTAGAGTGGCAGTAACTTAAGAGAGGCAAGTCTGTGCAGCAAGGAACGCTTTACGTAGAATTAATAAAGAAGATAACAAAAAAAAGAATTCATAGTATTGTTAGCTTCCTTGCTCTACTGAGGTATATAAGATGGTAGCTCGTAGTACTGGCCCTTCCTTGGCCTAGAGTATTTTGAAATTTATCTGAAAGGAAATCTACGGGGGATCATTAAGAGAGGCGAGCAAAACTAGGAGAAACATTAAGGCACTTTAAAGCTTCTATGGGAATTTTTACTTGGTGAAATTACTTACATACATCTACCTGGAAATTCCTTGGGGAATTTTATCATCTTTTTTCCTCTTTTTCCCTTCAACTGAAATCAAGATCAATTCACAAAGCCTTCTAGTACTTGACACAACAAACAAATGTGTTGACATGATTAGCAGTGTTTAGAACACCAGTTCTCAGAAGCAAGAGAGACTACAGGCTGTAGCATTAGTCTGTCGAGCCATCAAGTCAGACCTTTTTTCTTACCTTTCTGAGACAGAGAGACTCTTAAATTGAATAATTGTCATTTTCCAGCTTTCAGGGAGGCCAGAAATCACTAAAGATCTCATTTAAACTTTCTGTTCTAGTTCTCAAGCAAATTTACGATAGAGGTCAGTCCTTTAGCAAGATTTCTGGAGGGAATTCTTCACCAAAACAGATGGGTTTTTTTTCCCATTGTAGTTTAAACTATCTTCCATCAATTTTTCTTCTCATTTCACTCATCTTATTATGACCTTCATAGGATAAAAGAACAGTACAACCATGCCTTTTCTCTGAGTATTGTGCTTCTCAGTATATTACGTAGTTAATATTGATTATAAATCACAGTGAACTCAATGAATGCCTTCCTACTCCTGTACCTCTCCTTGACAGGCATTCTCATGCTTTTAACCATGCTTGGAAATACTACTATTTTTACATTTCTTCTACAGAAAGATTGTGAGTTCATTGTAGTTTTACAGATAGAACAAACAAAGAAATATCCCAGACAATCTATGAAAGCACAAGATTATGAAAAGTTATTTTCTTCTGACTAAAATGAGATCAATAGATGCACACTAACCTAATTATCCTAACAATTGAGTTTAGCAAGTTAATAGGATCTGACATCTGTAATGAAAAGCAAAGATAGTGACACATGAGGGAGAGCAAAAGAGTATACTGGAAGAAGCTTATGTGTTTTAAATAACTTTTCTGTGCAAGTTTAGAGCTTATGGACGGGAACATCTGGAGGGTCTGGAGGCCGACAGTCAATTTGAAAGAAGCATGGCTGTGGCAAAGGCAGGCATATTGTCAGCCCTCTCCTTTTGTCAAGAACTTGAATAAAAGTATCTCTCAGCATGAAAGAACGGAGGATATTCGACATATGTTGGTTGGGTTGTTATTTTTCCGCACAATATTGTCAGAAACTACCAGATAAGGTGTGCAGTTCCACCCAGAACCAAACAGTGATTATGGAGCACTAACCACTACTTAAATGAAAATCTAAATTCTTCCTCACTGCTGGGCTGAGACAAAGCTGAATCATAGGTTCTGAACACAAAGATATGATTTAACAAGACCATATTCTGGTGCTATACCTGTTCTGGTTTTCATTCATTTTCTGCACTGAAATGAGATCAAGCTCCCTCTCCCACCATTTTTTTTGTCTTTCCTGTGACAATGTACAGTGCAAAATTTTCCCATTACCATTGCATATTTTAACTAAAGAAACACTGCGTAGATGCATATAAAGACAAAATTATAATATATGTGGCACAACCACAGCAGCATGTTTATTTTTTTAAGCCAAAAAAAAAATTCTGAATGTGTTCCTCAGTGTCAGTAGTTGATATCTTCTTAAGAAAAAAAAGAAAAAAGAAAGATGTGAAAGCGGCTTAGCTCAGATTTCTGCAACGCAAGAAGACTTTAAGCTGTTAAAACTCTCCCTCCATCACTTCCTCTGCCTGGTAGGAAGCACTGTTTCTTCTAACAGTGCCTCAAGTTGTTTTCATCACTCCAGCCCAACTTCCCCCTCACTCAGGCATGGTGCTGGACGGACCAGGCACATGAGACTGGTGTTTCATTATGAGACCCAGAGAAAGCATGGGTAAGAATAATGCAAGGTGTGAGTCTGACAACTAGAGAGGAACACAGTTACAAAACAAGAACAATCAGCAGCAGCCTTAGGAATGAAGCTGCACATAGTAGTTTTCGTCTGAAGACCTCAAAGAACTTTGCCAAAACTAATTAATCAATTGCCACAGCAGCCATGAGAGTTTATAAGATATTACAAATAAGTTTTAAAGAGGAAGATCTGAGCTGGCTGTTGGTGTTCTTAGGACACCTCAGGCAGTAGCAAGTTCACACCAGCTCAGAACTGAAAGTAAGACTCCATCGAACAAGAATTTGCATTGACCCTGTTAGACACAGGAAAGATCCAGCAAAACCACAGAGAAGAGTGATGGACAGGGTGAGTTTGGGTTTGGTAGGAAGATACTGTCAGAGAGGACTGCAAGAGTATATGTCTTGCACTGTTGAAAAAAGGATGAGAAGGCTTTTTGCAGGGTAATGTGGCTTTGTTGTCAACCACAATTGTGTTGAGAAAAGTGAGAGGGAACAGCAAGGGGCCCCGGCTGACTGTGAGAAAGAGGAGAAAAGAGATGCTTGGAGAGTTTCTTCTGTTTAGAGTCTACATCACACAGCACTGCCTCTTCCCATTTAAAGTGACATTTACTTCTTTGTGGGCTTTGCCTTAGCTTTTCTCATTGTATCAGCATGCCCAGAACACCCTAACAGGATACACCTTATATTTGTCTCTCTCCAAAAGTTCATGAAATCAAGAATTTAAGAGTTATCAACCAAAAATATCAATTAAAGACAAAAGAGTGACACACTTTCCTCTGAGGAGTGCCTAATTCTCCATTTGCCTTATTCATGTAATGGAAATGTAAATATAAAAATGAATGCATTGTCTTTGTTTGCACATCATGTGAGCCACACAAGCACAGTAAATGCAGCAATATAAGGAAAGTGAGTAAATGAATCTACTTCAATGGAAACAGTGTAGTGTTTCTTGTGTCATTTGGATTTTATTATTGTTTTTTTCACTATGTATTCATAGCTTATCTGAAAATTATCACACCATTGATTTTCAAACTATTAAATACTGCCTGAAAGAAAACTTTATTAGTTCTTAGAATAACAAAGGTCTTTTTCTTTCTATCTGTATTCTCACTACAATAAATTACAATATTTAATTCTACTGTATTCCAAGCCCTCCATATTATGTACTATTTTCTGCCTCATTGAAAATATGTTCTTGTTAAGAATACTTTGGGAAAGTATTAGGTTTCAATCTTAAATTTATATGAGAGACAAAATTTTTAAGAACGATTTCTCAAAACTGACTAGCTTAGACATATCACATTAGTGTATATTACATGGCAATAAAGTGGAACCGAATATTGTTGGTAACAGCCTACAGTCTTTCTAATGACGACTCCTGTGGAGACAACTTCATAATGTATTTTAGATAAAGTAACAGACAAAATAAATGAAAAAATATAGATGATAGTTCATATTTTTTCACCCTTTCATTATCATTTATTAAGAATTCTGGATGTAAGAAAGAATTGCATGCCAATTTTGTTTGCAATCCATGTAATTTGTTATTAAGATATATACGGTACACTCTCGTAATATCTTATATATATATTTAACCTCCAGCAATTCTTCTGGAAGTTTGATAAAGTATGTACTCATTGACTTGACTAAAACTGACTTCTCTGTTTTTTTCATTGTTCAGTTGTGGTAGATGAAACAATATTTACTTTCTCTACAGGGAACAAGGAGAATTTTTCCTTTGGTAACAAGCAGGAGGTAAAGACAAAGTTCATATTATTTGTCTTTGTTCAGCAATGGTTGCATTTTTCAAATTAATTTGTATGTAGTGCCACAGAATGTGTTGTTCTTTTTTTCCTAATTAAAACACAGCAAGTTCAGACGATGTCTACCAAATTTAGATGTTGACAATGTGTCAGTTTGTAAATAAACATTCTTAGGAGCAAGGGAGGTGAAACATTCAATTAGTGGACTGGCTCCTCAGCTGTTACAGGGAAGAATAAATTTTTGTTATTTCATATTCTTTCAAAGTCTGGCACAGTTATCTGAGTAGAAAAGGAGGAACACTTCAAATTCATTTTGGTATTCACGATAAGTTCAATTTTGAAAGGTCAGATCTTCATCATTTATGATGGTTCAGTGAGTCAGCAATATTGTGGACAAAGAATGGGTTGGCAGGTCTGACGGGATCAGAGTGGAGCCAGCAGGGCAGAATTGCCTCCTGAAAAACTCACAGGTGGAACACCTGACTCAGTGATTTTGGTGAGTGAAAAGTGGATTTCTATATTGGGCATAACTGGCAATGTTTGAGTAGGTAACAGGGGTGGTTTTGGTGCCAGTCAGAGCTGGCTCCAGGTGACTCAGCAATGGATAGAAGCAACCTGTCAGACGCCAAAACTTTAATTCATGTGGCACCTCTGCTTAGACATATTTGGGATAAAGTGGTGGCTGTTGCACACAGGAGACCCAGGAAGAGACATATAAGGAAACACAAAAGGTAACATGAGAGGAGGCAGGTGAGCATGCATGTGAGGACACAGAAAGGAGATGTGGGTGGGAACATGGGAGGACACACAAAAAGGAGTTGTTTGAAGAGAAATGTGAAGAGATGCATTTAGAGAAACAAATTTAAAGAGAATTTAGAGAATTTAAAGAGAATTTAAAGAGAAATTTAGAGAAACTGGAAAATTTAGAGAAACTGGAAGAGTCATGTGGAATGACTGGAGATGTACTCATAGGATGAGGTGCTCTGTGACAGATTTAGGGCCCTCTAAGGGCATGTGGAGGACCCATGCTGGGTCAGGGACTTCCCTGAGGGGACTGCAGCCTATGGGGGAGCCCAAGATGAGACTTCTTTGCCCACAACAATCTCCGGGCAGACGAAGGACTATAAGGGAAATATGGACATTTTCTCACCGTAGTAAAATATGAACTGACCTAATTTATCCAGAACTACAATGATTTGGGAGTATTTTAAATGGTCTTTAAAAACCTGCTTTTGTGAAGGATGAGATTAAGGTGTGCTGCGTGATATGTTCCAGTCTTCCAAGATTAGAAATAAGCAATAATAAGGAATAATTCTAGTAAGGTTAGAAAAAAAGCAGGCTTCACTGTAGCAACATAAAGCATCTCTTTTCTTTCTCTGTGGAGATACCAAATAGCGACAGTAAATATTACCTGTTCTGTGATAAAGTACATTCTCTGAGTGAAAAACTCAAGTGTTTTGGATTTTTTAAAAGAAAAAAGATTATTTGGCTGATGGATTGTTTTTAGAATATTGAGTGGTTGACACCAGTGAAAGAAATCCCTGGGAGTATACTTCAGGCAAAGACTTTGGTTTTGGTGAAGTTTTGCTGATTGCTGAAATTGTTTCCTTTGTTTTGAAATGGTGAATGCTTCACTGCTCTTCAGTGTGCCAATAAGAAAAAAGCGAGTCCTTTGGGGTTGGAAATATTTTCAAATACACAATAACATAGCTGTGCTTCTCTAAATAGAGGCAGTTGAAAAAAAATTGAAAAAAAAGTTGAAAATTGTTAAAGAAGTGGAAGAAGTTACGGATTTGTTTAACAAATCAAATTTTCAGTTAACAAATGCTTTTTTACGTTATTAATTTTGTAATTTTTTTCTAGCTTGAGCAAACTAAGAAAAAATTCTCTCTATTTTTTTTAATGATCAGATTTTTGATAGCTGAATCAAGATGTAGAATTGCATTTACTATAGACACACTTTGTTGTTTTTTCTTCCTTAAGAAACTTGATTATCTAATGTTTTTATCTCAAAATTAAAGCAAGGGGAAATAACAGCTACGGAACAGTTGTTCTACTGTTATACAGATGCCACGATTAAGAATAATTTCTAGATGCTTATTTTTCTGAAGGGCTACTGCATATTCTGAGCATTATAGAGATCTAATCTCAGTCTCTGTCAACGTTCACATCCTAGGAACCATTCCTTTGAATGAAATTTATGTTTAACTTCTTTCCCAGATAAATGTTGGTGGCATCACTTAGCAGCTTTTTATCATCATTACGTGTGTAAAATTGATCCGAAATTTATAAAATAAGGATTAGCATATCTAAAAATACAGAGATATATTTTGCCGTGTCAGCTCCCCACGAGCCACCCCTCTTCGAGGGAATCTGCGGCTGTCCTGCAGCGTCCCTGGCCACAGGGGTCGGCCACTGCTGTCAGGAGCTGGCTGCTGTTATTGCTGTGCTGTCCTTCCCGAGTGGGGAAGGGGCTCGCAGAGTGTCAGATGGGGAGGCGCCGGAGGCAAAGGAGGAGGGAAAGGTCTTCGTATAGGTTCCAGCAAGATGGTTTGTTGTGGAGGGTCCAGGGACGAAGACCCTGGGAAAGCTGAAGATCTGGGTTTATAAGGGGAACAGGGCAACCCATCAGGGAAGGGCAAATGGGCGGAGGGAAACTTGAGGGACAACCAGGGAACAAATCGGAACTGGGGAAGGAGGGACCGGGTAGGGAAGAACCAATGGAGTGTCGAAGTGAACAGAAGTTTTGAGAACATAATGAATATTTAACAGGGGACATACATATTGAACGGAGAACATACATAATAAACAGGGAATACAAACACGAGGAGGGAAGACACACATGTGGCAGTGGTCCGATGACCACGAGGGTGCTGCAGCCCTCCAGAGGGCTGAGGCACCGCCACAATATTTAGCTGAACAGAGTTGACTCTAAGTTTTGTATGATGTAAAGAAGGATACAGAACACCTGCCACTTACAATGTAGTGTTCAGATTTGTGTTCAGTTTTGGACCCTTCACTACAGGAAGGGCATTGAGGTGCTGGACTATGTTCAGAAAAGGGCAAAGAAGCTGGGAACGGGCTGAAGCACAGTGTTAAGCCTGGAGCAAAGAAGGCTGAGAGGGACCTTATGACTCTCTGCAACTACTTGAAGGGAGACTGTAGTGAGGTGGGGATCAGTCTCTTATCCCAGGTAACAAGTGATAGGACAAGGGAAAATGGCCTCAGCTTTCCTCAGAAAAGGTTTAGAAAGGCTATTAGGAAAGACTTCTTCACCAGAAGAGTGTCAACCACTGGAAGAGGCTTCCCAGTGGTTGAGCCACCATCCCTGGAGCTATTTAAAAGATGTGCAAACAGGGCAGTGAGGGACACGGTCTGGTCTTGATTTTAGCATTCTTGGGTTAATGGCTGGACTCAAAGATCTTAATGGTCATTTCAACCTACATGATTCTATGTGTGACTGTAAATCTATTTATGTATTGTGTAGCATAAACAAGAGAAACAATTAATAAGAATGAAGCACATAATTTTAATTAAAATTTCTTTTGCTTGACATCAAAGAAATAAAATACTGTAAAATAAAGACTTAAGTAATGATTTTTTTTCTGAGGAGACAAAACTACTTATTAATCTATTAATTCTGGCAAGTAACCACTCAAATTTCAAGTTTTTTCGTGCTCCAAGTTTCTCTTCCTTTCTGACTTGCTTTTCTTTGATTTGCTCTACTCCCTAGTATGTGACAGATTTGTGACATCAAACATGAGGCACCTTTAACACTACAGTACACAGTTTTCTATGCTTGCCGGAGAGTTAGTGCTGGACAGAACACAGACTTTATTCCTATGGTTGGTGAAAGAACCCAGGAAAATGAGAGTTTCACTGTAAAACTTCAGGGGAACAGATTGATGACAAGTCCTTACTCCTTTTAACTCTTCTCATGACTAATTAAAAAATGCTAGGATTCGCTCTTCAGAAGTACCAAATATGTGCAGCTTCTTTAGTCTTCCAGTAATAATGAAATATTGTGCAAAGCAACTTTAAAAATAAATAGATCTGATGCATGTTTGGGCTTTCTTCAGGAAACTGCTGATTAATTATGATACAGATTGTTTATTAATTTTGCTTCTCCAGAGGAGTCAGATCTTGGGAAATGTAATTGTGGTGCACAGCCTGTGTTCTGAACATATGAAAGTTTTAATCTTTCTCTCACAGAGTCCTTCAGACAAAATTATTCCTATTTGCAGCTGCCATTTATACACAGTATTTGCAAACAAAGTCAAAACAAAGCACTACACGGTTTCAAACTACTGTATTACAAGTCTGGCAGCAACAGCACATATAGTAAAACTCTTCATAGTATTTATTAAGTTTTTCTGAAAACATTATTTGAGGGATTTGGTACTAAAAGATGTCTGTAGACCTCCTTGAAGTCTATAGTTTACAAGGGCAATGGAATTCTGCCCATGATCTGTGGGCCGTAGACAGTGGCATTAAAACACTGCTTACTTCTCTCAAAGGGACAGTGTGAAAGTAGAATCACTGTATAATATTTTCAAAACACTTTGAGATCCTCACATAAAAAGAACATAACTGTTCAAAGTAATTTTTTTTTCCCAGTAGGGAATGTTTGTGACTTTGGTTTCAGTGTCCACATACATTAGGCTCTTATGTGTTTCCAGAACTCAATTAGATCCCAGTATGTATTTCCTGAGAAAATCTTTTTAAATGAGCAGAAAAAATAAAATAAACTTGGTTACCTGTATATAAACCAGGCCTTTCTATGCTTGGTGATGATATCCTTGGGTCTCCTGTGTGCAACACCACTGTGGCTGTGGTGTCATAAGCACTAATGGAGAAAAAAAGCTGAAGTACAGGTTGTCAAGAAATCTTTAGAAACCAATTAAGTGAAGTTCGTCAAACTAAAGAGGCCCTAACCTACAGGGAGAGCTAATAGCTTTATTTCAAAGACAAAGTTACAGCTCAGTGTAGGGCCTCTGCAGCCCATCTAGTTCTTGTTGAAATAACCTACTTATAAAAATGCCAAGATTTGTTTTGTTTCTCTTTTTAGTTTTGTTTCACTAATATTTTATTTTAGTTAAAATTTTGCTTGGCTAACATGACAATGTGTGTGTGTGTGTGTGTTTAATTTCCCCAGCACTGTAGATATAAACTTTCTCCTAGCTAATATCGCAAAATGTAACAAGGAGTTAAGTTGGAGTCGCAAAGTCTGCAGTTCGTAACTTGACATCCTGTCTTTGCAGAGTCCACTCTGCAGCTGACACAAAGCTCTATTTAATGTGCTGCCAATCACTTCTGCTCAAGTACAGTACCGTAAATCCTCGAGTACTCTTTCAAAATGATTTTGTTTATATCTTTTTCCATTTAATCTGTTTTTCTCTCGCCATACAGTGACGTGTAAATCCAAGCAAAATTGCCAGTATTGGCTCCAGGAAAAAGAGTTATCCTTTAAATTGCTTTCATCTTCTCTGATAGACTTCTAGGAAGCAACCAGCCTGCTAAGGTGTAAGAGGGGCTATGAAGTCTCTATGTAAGCTTCAAATAATCAGAAACGTACTGTTAAATATATATTACTACTGCAGATTTGAAGGACAGAAGTTCACAGGTAGTTATAGAAGAGTTTAGCTACAGCTAATAGCATCAGTAACTCAGTTGTACCAGATTATTCATCTGACACCTCAGGTGAACTTTTTCTTAGCCCTCCTCAATTGTCCCTTACTTGGTCAGCTTTGCACCCACATGGGCTGTTCACTTGATTCAGTCTTGATCCATACCAGCTTTCCTGGTTTTTTTCCCCTCCATTTTGTGACTCACTCATATTATCTTTGATATTATCCTTTTCACAATCTCTCCTGTTTAACTGTTCTGTGCCTTCTTACAATCTCTCAGGTTCCTTCCCTCTGCTTTCTCTTCCTCCTTTGTCCCCCCCCAATGATATCAAGAAGACTTTTCTGCACTTTCTGCTGCTGCTTCTTTCTGCAGGTCTGTCCCCACATCACCAGCTGCAGTGGCTGCATGTGAGGCTCCTGCTCTCAGCAAGAAGCAAATATCTGCACTTAATCACAACTACTCTGACTTCCTTCACTTTGTACTCGATCTCCTGCTCCTCAGATCTGTATTCATCCTAGCTGAACAAATCTTATCCAGGTTAACACAGACAAACTGAGCTGCCATGATGCCATTCTTCAAACCCTTTTATTCTTTCTGCTTCTCTTTTTTTCTCAGAGTATCCTGTCTTATCTCCTTTCTCTCTCCCACTGGTTCCAATACATCCACTCTAACCTCCTCCCTCTTTCCTGATGGCCTTTACAGTACAGAACCACACAGAGAACTACTGTTCAGCAAAACCAGCACTATTCAGCAAAATGGTTCAGTTTTTCCTGTCATAGGAAAAAGTCTGCTTGACTCTGCTTTATTCTACAAATTTTAACCTTCTTTTTATCAGTGTGGTCGCTGAGATGAATGTTTTCAACTGTTGTTCAGTACTAATTTCTAATCATATTCTATGCTTTTCCAAACCTACTCTGTATGTTCAAAGCAATTGAAATTGCTATCATCTAATTCCCTAAATACCTTCTGAACCCAAAATTCTTCAAAGTACGTATTCAATGATTTATTGTCTTATCTTGACAAAGCTGGTTATTTTCTTCTTCTCGCAAGCAGGACTTCTCTTGATTTCATGTTTACTCTGGTTTTCATATTTCCTTTTCGACTGGTCTTCCACTCTTTGACTGAAGGGTCTCTCTCACCTCCTACTGATTCTGAAGGTGCTACAAAAGTCAGTTTCTGTTTCCTTTTTTCATGGCATTAATGGCAGCTTGGGCAAGGACCGACCCCCTCTCTGATAAGGGTTGCACTTAATGTCTCTTCAACCCAGAAGTCTGACTTTCTGTGGGTTGCAGTCCAATGAGGAAGGGGAATGATGGAGAAGCATCAGACATGGGAGATAATCTGAATGCCAGCCTGATTTCTTACACCACTGTCTTGCTTGCAGACGCTTAATCAAGAGCAACTATGCAACATGTTTTGAAAGCAAAACCTGACTTGTTTCCTTTTGACGAAGAAAATACTGGGCTACTTCTCAGGAATCCTCATCAATTAGTACCTGCCAGCTGTAGGTCAACCTGCCTGGGGATGTAATTATAAAATTTTGCTTCCTTCTACAATTATTCTCAAACTTTTTCACAAAACTTTTTTTCTTCCTCTGCAGTGGGAAAGACCTGCACCTGCACTGTGAGAGAAGTGCACTTGTGTCATCAGGGATGCACACTTCAGTCAGTGCTGGATTGCATAGGGACAAAATCCTGAGAAGCCTTCTGGTAATCCTCAGAAACACTGAGAAGAAGACCTTTTCCTCATATATGCCTCTATATCTATATATCCAAGAATTCTCAAAAAAATGTTTGTCAGAAATGGTGGAATAAAAGAATCAAGACATACAAAAGTTGATGTGTAGGACCAGGAGTGTAAAGCCCACAGTGGAGTTTCTCCATCCTTTATAATGGGCACAGGCAGTGCCACCATGACAGCCATAATTTCCATCTCTATTATTATCTTCAATTTGATCATGTCTCTAGATAGATATTGTTGTGAAAAATATGTCTATGTTTAACTGATTCTCTGTGATACACTATTTCCTGAGCATTTATAATTCTCTAGTCATTTCTGTCTGCTGCAGTAGATTTTTTTATGGTTCTGAGAAATTTCATCAGCTAACATCCACCCAGACTGTACCTGCGAAAATTTCTACTACTTCTACCATATAAAAAATGTTAATTTTGTAATTATATTCAACATTGGATGATTCTTTTAATTTGAAAACTATAGACTATCACTACTGCTTTTATAATTTCCTGTGAATTTAGAGTCATTTAAAAAACGTCTTCAACTGGACAAGTTTCAGACACTTCACCAGACACTTTTAAAATTTAAAAATAATAATATTCATGCTCTTTACTATGCTACTCTCCATAATCCTCTTCAAGCAATTCAATATCCCTACATTCTCAACAGAAATCAGTATATTTAGATTTCTTGTAAAACTATGTCTTGCACAATGCCTATGGAGGACTTAGCGATGATGTCTCATTATTTTCTTATGAAATGTCATCTGTATGTTCCTACACATTCTCTCCTACTGTAGTGGGTCCTTAAATTCCCTGGGACATGACCTGTCTTCTTGGTTTGTGTTTTAAAATGTCTGACCATAGGAATGTGGGCAATGGATAGCACACAGATACAGTAACAATGATGCCAACAGCAAAAGCACTAACAATGTCACCCCTGGCCTGGTGGTTTCGGAATTGCTTCTAGATCGTGCTGCTCATTTTGCTGCTGAAACACAGAGTTGCTGAAGACACATATAAGCAGAAATAGCACTTTTGCAGCTCAAATCTGTACCTTGGGTGTTTCTGTAGTAAGTCAGAATCTGATGAGTGTATTTTTGTCCATGAGGCAAAGAGTGATGAGATTCCTCAGCAAGTGCTAGCATTGGTGCTGAAGTGATAGACTCTTGATTGGCAGTGAAAATGTCAGCAAATCTTCCATTTCCAGGTGGTTTCATGACATTCAGCTAAATTAAGCTTATCTATAAGCATTAGCCAAATTGAGAAAAATAACAGCAAGAAAATGAATGATACATTGGATTTGATTAGTGTAAAACTTGCTTAGGGATCATCATGCTATGCAGCATCCCTTGAGTGACATGATTGTACCTGATTTTGCTACTTCTAATGGGTTGGAGGGGGGTGTTTAGGGGAGTGGAGGAATAGTAGATTCTTTTTGGATCAGGTGAATAGAGATAATTTGATTTTGAAATCACTGAAAATCCATTCATAATTTAGTTAAAGATATTATTTTTAAAATATTGCCATTTTCAGTGGGATAGCTATCAATTTAGACCCACCAAAAAATTGTGCTAACATTGATATACAAATAGTACAATAATAAAAATACTTAGACTTTCACCAGCTATTATAAAAATGCTTTAAGTTAGCACAATATAAATAAATAAATAAATAAATAAATAATAGGAAATTATCTTTTCTAGACAAAAGTTAGTGTGTTATGTAAAAGTTTTGTAATATAGCAAAATTCATAGTGAATATTGTTACACCACTTCGCTAAGTAGATTATCCAGTATGGAGTCTGAATAAACATATTAGCAATAGTTGATATTTGGTGCTGCATTACTTTTTAGCATTTGAAATGCATATCAGAGTACCTGAGTATTACTGGTCATAACTCCATGACACGTGGATGCTCTAAAGACTGGCACACTGACAGCTCTGTTCTCAGTCAATTGCGCATCAACACAAATATGATAGGCATAGAGATTCAGACAAATAATGATTTTATATATATATATATATCTATATCTATATCTATATATATACACACACACACACACATATATTTACTGTGCACTGTCATTTTTTATGTAGAAAGACAAAGACAGTAAGATCTCCAAGATGCAAGTGATTGATTTCACTTCCTTTTAGTTCAACTTTAGGATATTTTCAAGACACTTTTGAAGTGAAGTGATCTGTTTTTCATGTGTTTTATCCACAGTTTGGCTCACAGTCTTTCATGAAGTGCTGGAGAGAACAAAAGCCTTTGCTCAAAAACTTTGTAGGGATCAGTTTTCTGTTGGATTCATACATTACATGAATGTAATTGTGTTTCTACGCCTGTTGTCAAATTTGAATGATCACTTTTCTGTTCTTCACTTTACAGCTTCTAAGGATGTACAAAAGAGTTGATCAACATTGCAGAGTGCTTCATAGCTTATAGAGGGTGGTAAACAAGAAAGTAAAAAGGCTTGCCATTTGCAATGAAAGGCACTGTAGTGCTCCAATCTTTAGATTGCCATTGATATTTTCCCATTAATTTCAAAATTTGTAGCTGGGACACTGAGGTTTTTTGGTTTTGATACAGATTCTACCTCTGTTTTACCACCTATGGTTTTATGAGTACGTCATCAGATCATCTTTGCTGTGAAGTAGCATTTCCAGAATGTTATATTCCTATTAATCTGGTTTCCAGAAAAGATAAAAAAAATCAAAATAATTCAAGAACACTAAATTTCATGAACTGCAAGAAAATTAATTCCAGAAGGACGAGGATCCAATTCTCACCTTCTTTTCATTTCCATTTAACTGGATTTTTAATCATCCGTTGATTCACATCCACAGCTGAGAGTTACAGAATGTTTTGCTGGCAAATAATTTTAGTTACAATGACAATGATTTTGGACAGCCAGAGCAATTGCATTTATAACGAAGAGACGTGCTAGTGATCACTTCACAACTGAAATAGATGGTTTCAGAAGGAGACTGATCTCACCAGATTTAGAGGTCAGCAATCGAAAGGGTTGAGGTAATTGTTTCCCAGGTGGCAGAGAAATATCAGCCAGTCTCTAGTTAAATATGGTATCTGGCAGTAGTAACAATTCTATTGGCTCTTTCTTTCCTCTTCCTTTTTTTTTTTTCCCCAAATATAATTATAATTGTTCAATGACAATAATGAATATCGTTCAGGGATGAGTCAATGGCAAGTTAATTCTTTGTGCCTTACAAACTTAGTAGTTTTGAACCATTAAATTCTTTAAAAAGGACACAGTCTCTCTGTCCCAGTGAGATATGAAGTAATTGCTTGTAGCACAGCCCCAGATGCTGAACCACAAGTTATGACATTTTTCTACTTAGGAAGATTTTCTGGACTCTTTTTTGGACTGAGACAGAAAGAGAGAGACAGAGATGCAGTGCCATACCAAACTCATCACACTGAAACACACATTTTATTTCCCATGCTAGCATCTTATATTATACATTTTATACATAATTTTAGAGTTTCTCATAGATTCCATATTAAGTTGCTTAGAAAATTACTCTTTCAGTAAATGCATATTTTGTTCTCTTCATCAATGTTGTCCAAAATACCTCTTCCCAAGATGATGCATTGAGGGGAGGTGTCCGGTTTTGGTGAGTTTAGTCGTGTTTTGATTTCAAGACTTTTATATTTTTCACTATACATGGTTGCGTATAAAATAATTTTCATTTAACACAGTATAATTTCAATGTGATAAAGAAGAATATAGAATATATAGAAAAGCATATACTTTTTGGATTAAATAACATTTAAAGCTTTTTTCAAATAAAGGGAAGCATACTAGTATCAATTATACATTTTTATAAAATTTATTTACTCTTTCATAAAGGATTAGTGAATCAGTTTTATGTACTTCAGAAATATATGGTAGGAAAAGGACCTCAAATAGAGCACATTTTTAACAGTTTGAAATAAAAGACTTTGCTTGTCCAGCTCTTCATGTGAACCCAAATTAGCATTCTGTGTTCATCTTGAGCTTGGATAGATTTGAAGCCTTTCATGTCTAAAACTGCATGATCAAGGGCAAAATCTTTTGCTAGCACTGGAATCTGGAGGGGGAAACAAGACACGCACACATGGCTTTATCACTGTGTGTTTTACTGCAGAGACCATGAAAAAAAATCTCCATTGTGTTTTATTTAATTAAAGCACACTGCCCCCTTTTGAATTTCTTTTTAAGAAAAAATAAATCCTTGCTCATTAAAGATGTAGAGACCTACGATATATAGTCTCTTGCCACAATGCTAGCTTTAACTATACTTTAAACAGCTTACAAATGACAGATCCTATATAAAATAATTTGATAGTCCCATAATTAATTCAATTGCGGGAACCTTGCCTGGGTAAGAATCATGTTTGAATATTGTCCCTCATGAAATATTATCTTCTGATTAGCTTGGATTTTCACTTGCAGGCAATGTGTATGGGAATTACAGTGCAGCAAAAATGCATCTTTCTTTTAGTTTCATCTATAGTTTCACATTTTCGAAATTATTTACTGAAATTTTGTGTGAAGCAGAATCATCTACTGTATGTATTAAATACATCCATTCCAATTGGCTGTCTATCAAAAATTGCAAATAGATTTGGCCTGACGTTAAACACATTTGATCACGAGCACTTTTTAAGTGAAATTTGAACTTCTAAATCATGGTGTCCCTGTCCAATTCAGGTGAAATAGGAGAGGCAAAATTTAGAAAAGATAGTAGCATGAAAGGCAAATGTAGTGGAGAAGTGGAGAGAAGGGGAAAAACACTGAGAGAACAAAGATGACAGTGAAGAAAGAGACTGCAAACCTACTATTTGTATTACATTCATTGTGGAAAAAAACCTCTAAACTCTATGTGTGAGTAGTGTTGTACACATGCACATCTGAAGGAAATCAGGTTATCTATCTTAATATGTACCTGTAAAAGAATTATCTTTATGTAAAAAAAAAAAAAAACCTAACAAAAAACACTGATAAAAATCAGTCTGAAATATTTATATGTGAAGAATAAAATTCCACAGCAAACTCACCAGAGTTACATCCAAAGGAAAAGCAATGCAGCACTTACCCTACTTTTGAGAATGCAAAACATTTTTCGAGATATAAACCTTTGTTAATATTTTATTGCAGAGAAATTACTTTAAACAATTATACAAAAATTTTAAAAGTCTTAATAATTTCTGATTTTTCTGCTACTATGTCAAGTATTGAATACAATCTATGTCAAAATTTCAAAGAGTTTTTGAGCAAATATTGAAAATAACCTCTGACTTGAAAAAGTTACTTGGAACTTAATCATCTATTTCGAGCTTTTTCACATTATTTTCTCATACTATTTGTCAAGTGACCACAGTTGAGTTATGTAGTTATGTCTGCAGAAAGCTAATTTAGCACAACTGCTTGACAGAAGTGTAAACACACATTTTATTGCTTTCTGCAGTAAATAAAACAGAGACTGATCATAATGTTGTTAATTGTCCAAAACCAAAACAGATTTCTATCTTCAATGAGATTAATTCTGAACATGTAATATCACTGATTTAATAAGACAATTAATTTCAAAAGGGTATGAATTTTAAATAATAAATGTACACTAACAGATATACAGAATTTAGAAAAAAATTTATTATTAATTATTATCTAAGAATAGGACCCACAAAGTCACTGAGAAAGTTTGCAATGATGCAAATATTTCAAGACAAATCAAAAGACCCCATCCAGCACTCCATTACCATCAGTACCCACAGTCACTATGACTTTTCCTGTACCACACCCTTTGACTGTAGAAGTGCCTCCCTAAGCCATGCTCTAAATGAGCCATAGGAATTTTGTGCTTCATTAATCTGCCAAACTTCACAACACCTATGAACTGCACAGGAGCCTTTTTTTGCCATAGTTATTTCATAGTTCTCATCTGGACATTTTACCTTCTGACCTCCATATTTCAGGAAGATCTTTGGAGAGGGCACCTATGTTCCTGCATGGTGTTCCAATGGCTTCAGTGAAGATTGGACCAAGCTGAGTGTCACCATGGGTCTAACAGCAGGTGCACTGTAAACAGGAACAAATACTAACCCAGGATAATTGGTAGACTTGCGCTCTAGAACATTCTGATTGAAAAATATCCTACCTCCCTTCAGGCATCTGAGATGTACAACTATCTCATATTTTGAAAAGGAAAATACTTTAAAAAATCAAACCAAACTGAATTGGATAGTCTGATAGTGGTTTTTTGGGAGACTGATATTGAGAGGCTTTTGCATACGCAGCATTAGTGGCAAAGTGGTTTTTGTGGGGATGTCTAAGTGAAGACTAATAAGGGGGAAAAGCATGGCTAATCACTGGTCATTCTTTAGCACTGAGTGGCAGTAAAACTTGAAATGTTTGCGCTGTATAATTCTGTAAAGCACTGGCTAGAAAAAGGAGAGCATAGAGACTGGAAATGGAAATACTTGAGAAGCCATGAGCTTAGATGCAAACCTCATCACAAGTCTAATATCCTGCATAAATCTCCCATCCCTTAAACA
>VZTA01027917.1:295422-313999 GCA_013398855.1 Mohoua ochrocephala | reverse complement strand
CTGACCGAGCTGGCCCGGCTGCCGGCCCTGGGCGCCCCGCTGCTCGCCCGGCACCTCCGTCTGCTCCTCGCCGGGCTCTGCGTGCTGGGACACGGCCCCGCCGCCCTCTGCCAGGTCCGTGTGGCACTCGCAGCCCGTGTCCCCGCTCCCCGGTGGTGGTGTGGGTGCCCCGCCGAGCCCCAGCCCGCTCCCCAGGCGGTCCCTCCCGTGTCCTGCCCGCCGTTCCCGGTGTGAGAGAAAGGACAGGAGGCACGGAGCCCGGCGAGGGGGCTGCAGGGCACCGGCGGGACCGGGGCTTTAGTGCCCAGCCACGCTGTTCTCAACAGCCCTGGTATGTTTTGTTCCAGGGCGTTTCGGAAGCGGAGCGAGCGCGGTGCCGGGAAGCCCTGAGGGACATCCTGGACCGTGTTTACCAGCCACTGGCGGTGCAGGAGCTGCTCGTCCTGCAGGGACAGCCCAAGCAGGTACCCGGGGCCGTCCCCAGCACGGGGCTGTCGGGGTCCGTACCCCCGTGGTTCCCACACCTCCGAGGGTGCTGCTCTCCTGGAAATGTTCTTACACTTTAAAAACCAGTCCCCGAGCGCTGGCGAGGCTGCTGGGTGTGTGTCGTTCCAGCCGTGCTGTGCAGGAGTGGGGTGTGGGTGTGCCAGGGACTGTCATCGCGGCACGTGCCACCTTGGCTTGGCACCTGCATCCGCCGTGCCCGGCCAAGCACAGCCTCTGCTCATCCAGACCTCACCCTTCCCACTCGGGGGATGACACAGGGCACCTGCTGCTCTTTGGGGCTGTTCCAAAGCCTCCTGGGGAGGAGGAGATGGAGAATCCCTTGAGTGCTGTTTTAGGAAAGTCCCTATGGGATAATGCCCTTGGTAGAATCGTGGAATCCCAGAATAGCTTGGGCTGGAAGGGAACTCAAAGTTCATCTCATTCCACTCCCTGCCATGGGCAGGGACACCTTCCACTATCCCAGGTTGCTCCAAGCCCCGTCCAACCTGGCCTTGGACACTTCCAGGGATGGAATAGCAAGCTAAGCACTCCAGGGCTGACCTCTCTCATTAATTTCTGAATTGCTTCGTGCCACTGGATGGAGCAGCAATTCAAAGCCTGTCTGTGTCCTGGGCTCTCCGTCGGAGCATGGGCTGTTTGCCCAGAGGTGGGGTGGCACAGGTGTGTGCAGATACGCTCCTTACCCTGCTCCTTTGCTCCCCTCAGAGGTCTCCGAGTGCCGGGGCGGCCCCAGCCTGGCTGCGGCGGCTCTGCGGGCACCTGCTCTCCGAGAGGCTGCTGAGGCCCGGCGGGGTGCAGGCCGTGGTTCGGGGTGTCTTGGAGGGCACAGACGGTGAGTGGGGGGGCTCTGGGTCCCAGGATCACAGCTTCGGAGGTGTCTTGAGACTGTTCACCCCGTGAGAGGCCCAGAAGAGCAGAGCCACAAGAGCTGGATGTAGGAACAGGCTCGTGCCGGGCTGAGGTGACATGGTGACACACAGACACTGCCTCTGACTGCGCCGAGCTCCCAAGCTGCTCTAATTTGGGCCACACTGTGTTTGAGGGCCACACTGAAAGGCTCCAAGCCCTTTTATCCTGTTTGTGCCTCGATGGGGTCACACCTCGTGTGTGTCCAGAGTGGGATCAGTCCCAGGGAATGCCCTATCCCAGTGCCAGTGCAGTGGGAGCCATGCTGGGCACTGGGCTGTGAGAGCTGTAGGGACAGTGAGACCCATCCCATCCCCTGCTCTCCATGTCCTGCCAGGGAGGGAAGCTGTTGTTCTCCAAAAGCCGAATCCAACAGTTTTTAGTGCCAAAATCTCATCTGGCCAACTCCAACCATCCAAGCACAACCTCTCCCCTCCTTTTGGCTCACCCACCTGGCTGTAGGAGTCATTTTCCATTATCAGAGCTCTTGCACAGCAATTTTCCCCCTTCTATCCTTAAGTTCAGGTGTCTCCTGAAAGATGCTTGGTTTAAGAAGAGCAATAAAAGCTCAAAATCCAATTTTTGGCTAGGAACACCTGGCTTCAGCCAGAGCTGGCCATGTGTTGGAGCTGACCTGGGATTTCTGCTGCTGTTGTAGGTGGTGCTGGCACCGAAGCAGCAGCTCTGGACTGGAGGAAGTGCGATGCAGTTGGGAAGATCCTGGCTGCCTGTCCGCAGCAGTGCCTGTCCCTCGAGGACTACTACAGACAGGTGTGCCCCCAGGTAAGTCCCTCCTCCCCTCTGCTGGTGAATGCGGAGCCAGCTCCCTGCTTGGAGAGTGCTGGGGCTGTTCCTTTTGCTTGAGCGTGGCCTGGTTCAAGCCAGCACAACGTGGACGTGTTTCTCTGGCAGCAGGACATTTCCACTCTTGAATTTTCCATGTTTTATTGAAATGCTGGATGGTGGTGTCTGATCACACGAGGTGCTTGGCACTGTGCTACACAGAGCTCTGGCTGTGTGTAGCTCTTGCTTCCAGCCTTTGGCTCTGGGAGTGGTGCAGGCTCCTGGTTTCAGCCCAGAAAGGCACCCTGCGTGCGTGGGAAGGACACTGGCTCCTCCACACGTGGAATGTCGTGCCAGATGCCCAGCAAAGCAGCACACGGGCGGCTCCTTGGTTGCTGCCAGGAGCCGGGTTGCCCCCTCTGAGGGGGTGCTGATCCTTATTCCTTCATTGTGGACTTTCCTTGCAGATCCTGGACTTGCTGCACATCCAGGACAAAGCGGCAGCGCGGCAGTTCCAGCGTGTGGCCACCACCACGCTGCTCACCATGGCCAGGGAGCAGCCACAGCTGGCAGAGAGGCACCTGCTCCAGCCTCTGCTGGCACCGCTCCGCCGCTGCTCCGAGGCCGCAGGTACCCGGATCCGGGAGGGGTCTGGTTTCTCTCCTCGCTGGTATTTGCCATTCCATCCGAATTTCCTCAGGCCAGCAGCCAGGCTGTGGAGTGTGGGAGCCCAGCTCTCTGTGCTGACCCTGTCAGTTTGTCTGGCTGCACCGTATTTGCTACCACTGGGGTCCGGTTGCTGCAGCGTGGGAGCTGAGCAGTTTGGCTCTGCCCTGTGCTCCTTGGGAGCCTCTCCCAGTCTGACACCCTTGTTCTGGGCTTCCAGACGGAAGCCGTCGGTGCCCCACAGCTCTCTGGGGAATCATCCATCGTGGAGTTGTGGTCTGCGTTGATTTCTGTGTGTCCTTGGGGGTTTACGGCATTGCAGCACAATTAGCACGGCTAATGAGAGCTGGCCTGTTCCCATGGGGAGGGAAGGGAGCTGTGGAAGTGCTTTAGGGTGCAGGGAATGGTGGGGCAGTTCTGCTGCTGGGGGCTCTGGGCTGTTTTGGGGGGCTCATGTCTCTGCCCTTTGCTTTCAGAGCTGGCACTGGAGGATTTGGCTGCAGGGGCCGTGCTGGTGCCGGAGGCGGAGCTGGGCAGCTGTGTGGAAGATGTGCTCAAGGTACCGTGTCTGCTTTGGGTGAGGAAAAGAGCTGGCCTGAGACCTGGTGAGCAGTTCAGTGCATGTTGGGCCCCACAAACCCAGTGTCTCCTGCAGTCATGCTCATCTTCATCTGCAGGAGTACTCCAGCCTCCACATGGGCTGTGCCAGGGCCTCACCACCCTCACGGGGAAGGATTCCTTCCCAGTATCCCATTTAACCCACCCTCTGGCAGCTGGAAGTTATTACCCCTTGTCCAAAGTCCCTCTCCAGCTCTCTTGGAGCCCCTTTAGGCACGGTAAGGAGCTCTAAGGTTTCCTTGGAGCACAGATCTTGGTTCTGGCATTTGGGAGATTGGTGGGGTCCAACCTTGTGCTTCCTGTGATGGATGAGCCCTTTTTGTGGAGGTCTCTCCTGTGACATCTCCCCTCATAACTCCATTTCCTACCATTCCCACCAGTATCCCCAGTGCCACGCTGCAGGCTCTAGCAGCTTCCTGTTGCACGTTCCAACCCAGAAGGACATCTCCAGTCCAGGAATTCAAATTTCAGAAGCTGGTGACTTGCTTCCTGGCATGCCCCGAGGCAGGCTAAGCTCTTAAATGCTGGGATTGTTGTCTATTTTCCCTGTAATGATCTGTTGTAACTGGCTGGCAGGCAGAGACCGGTCTGGAGGGCTGCTCCCTCCCAGAGCAGTGCTGGGGGGGTTGGGGTGGGTCCCTCCTTAATGGCAGATTGCTGGGGGCCTGACAGCAGCCAGATTAGTGAGGGGACCCCAGGTTTGGGGGCGTTTCTTGCCTAGCAAGTGTCATTTGATGCTTGGGGCTTCATCGGGAGGCTTTGTGTACACAAGGGCCTGGGGAGGAGGAATGGCTCCGTGGGGATTAGCTCAGGGAAACAGGTCTGTGTGCATCAATGGGGCAGGGCAGGGCCCTGTGGGGACCATCTCTCAGCCTCTTGGGAGGGTGCTGGTTGAGGTGGAGGAGAGGAGCAGGGCTCTGCAATCACCCCCGAGCCCCTACAACCCCCCAGAGCCCGTGCAGCCCAGTGCCTCAGCTCAGCACCCACCAGCCCAGCTGCCCTGCTGGTGACCGATCTCTGTGTCCGAGATTTGCAGTAATTCAGTGAAGATTTGCTCATCCCAGAGGGCCTGTTGCGTCTCTGGGTAAGGCAGGACCTTACCCCTAAGCTGCAGACTTCCCAAAGAGCTGGCTGCAACCTTCTGTAGCTTGGAGCCCTGCTGTGGTTAAGCAGATTCTTGGAGAAAGATGGTGCTGAAGGCAGGTTTTAATAGGGAATATGGCACAATCAGGGAAGACAGCCTCCAGACTGGAGGAAGAGGCTGAGAACCCTCCACCATCCTCCCCGATAGCTGCCCTACGCACAGACGTGTTCCCGAACTCCCCTCAGCCCCACGCAGGTGTTTGACTCCCCTCCCTGTGCCCTTCTCTCCGTAGGTGTATGTGGTTGGGAATGACAGCTCGAGCCTGCTGCTGGGATCCTTACAGTCAGTGCTGGGAGTGGTTTTTTCCCTCTATTCCTTCGCCAAGCAGAATGTGTCATACTTACGGTAAGGGAGGATTTGTACTCGGCTTCTGCTGGGGTTTCATCTGCTGGGCTCTGCCCACCTCCCACAGCCACGCTCAGGGCACAGGCAGGAGCAGAGATCCATCTTCTCATCCCAGAGCGCTCTCGTTCCAAGCAGGCAGTAACCACAGGCAGGGCACACGACCTCGCTGGCAGCCCTGTGCCCGAGGAAGCCGTTCTCATGTTAGGTTTTGTGTTCCCTGAAGCCAGAATGTTCCGTGTAGAGCTGAGCGTGCCCTCGGGAGCACAGAGCGGCTCTGCCTGGAGCAGGGGTTGTGGTTGTCCATGGATGGAGGTAGCGATGCTGGAAACTGGCTGGAGGGATCTACAAATAGCATAAAAACTGGAAAAACAGTTCAAGCACTGCCTCTTGGAAGTGCAGGATCGTTCTCTGGTCTGGGATCACTCTCCTCTGGTGCAATCAGGACCTGCCTCCTGGCAGCTGATCCCCCATGCCATGGCCAGCTCCCCATGACTGATGTACGGTGGGAGGTACCACGTGTGCCAGTCGTGGCAGGGACACGGGTGACCAGGTGCTGGCTGTCCTCTCTCCTCGCTCCCCCCAGGCTTTCCCTGGAGTTAGGACCAGCCTGGTAAAGCCATTCCTGGTGGGGTTACGCTGTGCTCTGGCGATCCTGGCGTGTGGAGGCTTTCCCTAAAAGGTGTGTGTAGGCACGGCCTCTGCTGTTACTAAAGGCATCGTTAATCACTTCAAAGAGCAGCGAGTGCCGTGACAAGCTGGTGGAACGCGCCAAGTTCACGCCGCTGCTGGGCCAGCAGTCGCTGCTTCCTTTGCTGAGGAATTTGGCAGGGATGACTGAACCCGCAGCTGCCTGGAAGTGTTCGGGTTTCCAGACCCCTGGCACGGCACAGCGCGGCTGCTCCACCTCATTAACCTGCTTCTCCCCTTGGCAGGGCTCCCCACGCCACCTCAGTGCTCCCATCTCCTTCCTCCTCTCCCTTGGCACTGCCACCAGCCCTTGTCACCTTGGCACGAGGCACAGGCAGGGCGTGCCAGGGGTGTTCACAGCACTCCCTTCCTTGCCAGCCTGAAGTGTGGAGGGACCGAAATCCTTCCATCTGGGAACGCCAGAAGGGCAGGATGTGCTGCTGATCCCCTTAGAAAGAGGCACAAATGCTTTCAGCTGCTGGAGCCAGGAGCCGGAGCGTCCCAAGGAGAGCCCGTGGCTGCTCCGGAGCGCTCCGGTCACGTCCCTCATCCCAAAACACGTCGTGGGGAAGGTGCAGTGGGCAAAGCAATGTCACCACCGGCTCCTTTCTCCTTGGCAGCTCCCCGTGCCAGGACATCCTGCTGTGGTTCCTGGAGAAGGCGGAGCGGGAGCAGTCCCTGGCTGTGCTGGAAGGCCTGGCCGGGCTGAGCAGCCACGTGCCCACCCTTCACCCACGGTGCCAGCTCCGTGTGGGCAGCGAGGGTGGTGCTGCCATCGTGGTGGAGGAAACCATCAGGTGAGTGCTGTGGGACAGTCACCAAGGGTCACTCAGCACCCAGGGCTTTCCAGGGAAGCCTGCCAGAGAGAGCCTGGGCAAGCGGGGGGCTGCCAGTGCCATCCCACCAGGGTCTCACCCCCTCGAGCTCAGGCAGGTGACGCTTCCACAGAGCCCCCAGAGCCCCCAGGTTCCCTGGACGTGGCGCAGAGCTCTGACTTCCAGCCCCAAAAAGCATCGTGCTCCACCTGAGCGTTGGTGTGCCCTCCCTGCCTGCTTTTCCTGACTCCCGAGCCGTGTCTGCACAGTGTCTGGGAATGGGATGGGCATGTCTGGTGACACAGTGAGCGGAGTCCCTCGGGCACAGGTGGCACAGTCACAGCACAGACTGTGGCGGTGCCAGCGTCGCGGAGCAGCCAGGGAGCTCCTCTGGCGCGGGCAGATGGTCTCTAATAGAGGCAGAGCTGGCCATGCTGGGAATTAACTGCAGCCTTTAGCCTCCAGCCACGCAGCCCGGGACGTCCGGCAGCAGGAGGCTGGGTTTAAAGGGGGGCTGTGAGCTGGCAGGAGGGCCCAGGGCAGCACTGTGGGGCAGGCAGAGGCACAGCTGTGCCCAGGGGTGTGCTGGGAGCACCTGCAGCAAAATCCCCACAAATACGTTTGGTTTGGCTTCTTTTCAAGCTATTCCTGACCTGAGTTAGAATTACAGGCTGGTTTGGGTTGGAAAGGACCTTAAAGCTCATCTCGTTCCGCCCCCTGCCATGGGCAGGAACACCTTCCACTATCCCAGCTTGCTCCAAGCCCCGTCCAGCCTGGCCTTGGACACTGCCAGGGATCCAGGGGCAGCCACAGCTTCTCTGGGCACCCTGTGCCAGGGCCTCCCCACTCCCACCGGGAAGAATTCTTTCCCAATATCCCATCTCTCCCTGCCCTCTGGCAGTGGGAAGCCATTCCCCCTTGTCCTGGCACTCCAGGCCTTGTTCAAAGTCCCTCTCCAGGCCACAGTTAGAAGCAGCTATGCCTTGCTTAAACTGGGAGTACTTTAAACTTGTTCCACAACGGCCCTGGCTCTGCCCATGCCCCTGCTGCCACAGCTCTCACCGCTGCCTAACTTAGCCAGCACTAATCCTGGTATTTATGGGATGGCTGGATGAAATGTATGTTTTGGGCTCATGGTTTCTGTTAATGAGTGCAGGTTAGTTAATAAACAGCGCCCAAATTACCTGGACAGTGTTTGGCTCCGCTGCCTCCAGGCTCTGCTGGGAAGTGCTGGGAAGGAAGGGTTCCAGGGAATTGCAGGCTGGGATTTCACCATGCCCTGGAGTCTGGGGGTCAGGGGGTTCTGGGTGTCTGGGTGTGTTCGTGTTGGTGACACAGTGACTGTTCCAGCGATGAGGATGAGGCCCTGTACCAGAAGATCTCCTCGGAGCAGTGCCATGTGGAAAGCTTGGTGGAGCTCCTGTCCCACTGCCAGAAGAGTGGTCTGGCTGGAGACTTCTTCATCCACTGCCTGAAGGTGAGGGCAGCCAGTCCCTGGTTGGGGCACACCTGCGGGAAGGGGTTCCCTGGACAAGCAGAAGGCAAAAGAGGGATCCTCCCCCTGCGTGTCCTGGGGTATGGCACGTGCTGGAGCAGCCCTGTGCTGGGTGGGAAGCCAAGGAGAGGGAGCAGCCCTGTCCCTGAAGGGGTTAACCCTCATCCTCCCCCTGGGCTGTTTTAACAACAGGAGCATGTCTGAAGTGTGTTGGACGCTGGGAATAATCCCTGTTGCTTCCTTGGCTGTGGAAGAGGGGCCCCGTACCTGCTTCCTTTGATCCCACTTGGAGCCCCCTGCAGATCCCTCCAGGCCTAGGTTGGACTGGGATTTTGTGTCCCCAGCCCAGAGTCACAGGAGGGGATAGGGATGGGACACCCAGGAGCTGTGGACAGCTCTAGGAGACCTTCACCTACCGACTGGAAGGTGGTGGTGGTGGTGTGAGGAGTCACCTGGCATTCCTGGCACTGGCTCCCCATGTTTAACCGCTGCCTCTCCGTGCCCCGCGCTCCCTTCCTGGCAGGAGCTGACTCAGGTGGCTGCGGAGGACGAGGCGGCTCCGAACCCGGCTGTGGAGCCTGGAGGGAGTTTGCTGGAGCTGGAGCAGTACCAGGCCAGGCAGGGGAGGAAGCTGCTGGTCCTGCAGCTCGTGGCCGCGCTGTGCGAGGGCGTCTCCGACACCGTGTTCACCGACATTGTGCAGGTTGGTTGTGGCAAAGCCCGGGGGGATCGGCTGAACGCTTCCAGGAGGAGAGGCTGGAGGAGGTGGGATTGCTCAGCCTGGGGAAGAGAAGGGTCCAAAGTGACCTTTAGAGAAACTTCCAGTGCCTAAAGGAGCTCCAAGAGAGCTGGAGAGGGACTTTGGACAAGGGCCTGGAGTGACAGGACAAGGGGGAATGGCTTCCCACTGCCAGAGGGCAGGGTTAGATGAAGAATCGTGAAGAAATTCCTCCCTATGAGGGTGGTGAGGCCCTGGCACAGGGTGCCCAGAGAAGCTGTGGCTGTGCCATCCCTGGAAGTGTCCAAGGCCAGGTTGGATGGGAACAACCTGGTTGGCAAAACTGTGCTCCTGCATTCATGAATGGGCAGTGCCAAATTTATTAAATACTGTAATTTCAAAGGCCTCTGGGGCCCCTTGACCCCGGTCCCAAAAAGGATTGTTAAAATCTTTCCCCGAGCCCACCCTGGATGTGCCGGTCAGGAAGGCAGCTGGGCACGGAGGGCAGCATGGCATTCCCTCGTGGATCCCCTGCAGATCCGGTGTCTTTTAAATTTTAACTCCTGCTGTTTTTTATTGCTGTTTTTCCCCCAGTGCCCCAGCCATGCCAGCTCTCCGTGCTGCCGTGGGCAGGGGCGGCCACGGCTCGGGCAGGTTTCCTCACGTTTCCTTTGGGACAAAGGAGCCTTTGTGTGCTCAGCAGCAGAGGGGACACAGCCAGCGGCGCTTTGTCCCCACCTGCCTCCCCATCACACCCACCCGCCGGGGCCGGAGAGTCGCGCTGGGAAATGGGGAAGGGTTTTGCCAGGTTTCAGGGTCCAGCCAGGAGTCTGGGATAAAAATCCACCACCAAAGAAATCCAGACAAAAAATCCATTATCTTCCTGCCCAGGGTTGTGTTTCAGGGAGGCCCCAGGCTGGGACAGGGACAGGCTTTGAGCAGGTTCTGCAGTGTGGGGTTCCCTGGGGCGTTTGGGGGCCCCTGGTGGGGTGGGAGCAAGTGGGATCCATCCTTCCAAAGCTGGAGCCCGGGAACAGCAGCCTCTGTGCCCCCCTCAACTGCACATTTATTTTATTTGCATATTCTCCTCCATAACCAAGGTCAACTTGATTTCCTCACTGCACCAAGGAGTCTCTCCTCCTGCCTGAGACACAACTGTGCCCCAGTGTTTTATTTTTCAATTTTCCCCCCCCTCACTTTAAAATGTTTTTTTTTCCAGATTATTTTTTTTAAGTTTTAATTTTTCTCAGTTGCCATCTTACTATTTTTTATTCACAATTTTCCTCTTTTTTTTTTTTTTACATTAAATATAACTTCAACCCCTCCAGCTTGTGTGTCACCGTGTTGTGAGAGCAAGTATTCCAATTTTTTTAACTCACTTGCTGTTTGGTGGAATTTCTTCTCTGGAATAATTATCCCAGCAGGTACCTGAGCCTTTTACGCAGCCTTTTCCAAAGGCTTTTTCCACAGCCTCCCTCCTTGCTTAAGGGATGTGCTTGAGGAAGCTGGCAGCTGAGGAGGAAATGCTGCCTGCACCCAGTGCCCTGGGGGTGGAAGTTTGGGATTTGGTGCAATAGGACCTCGTTGCCCTCGCGCTTTGTTTTCCGAAATAGGAACACAATAGCTCCTCTCTTTTTTGCAACACACCTGTTAGGTAGGAATGACCCTGATCCAAACCCTTCCCAGGCTTGTCTGGGAGAAGATAAGGCATGGAGAACATCAACTCCCTAATTTCAAGATACGTTAGGAAGGCAGGAAGCGTGTGGGATCAAAGGTGTTGGTGCCAAGCGTGGAGAAGGCCAGTGCCAACCGGGCAGGATTGTTACCGGCTTGTGGAACAAAAATATTGTGGGAAAAATCACAAAGTAAGTGAGAACACAGGAAATGGCCCGGCTGGAGTGTCAGCTGTGCAGGATGAGGGGGAGGCTGGTGTGGAGAATTGCAGACAGGGGCTGGAGCTCCTTGGCTTTGGAATTTCCCAGCCTTTACCTAGGGCAGGTCCATACAGAACTTTGTTGCCACCACCTTGAGCTTCCCTTTGGGACTAGCCCAGTTGCCTTCTCAGCTTCCATCCCATGGTGGAGCCAGGCAGGAAGCAGAGATGGAGCTGGGATAGCTCTGTTCCTGCAGCCCCACGGGGGCTTCTGCTGCCGAGAGACCCCACCAGTTTAACCATCACCTTGTCCCAGTTGTGGATGTGACTTGGCTGAGCCCACACTGGGATTGGGATAGTGGCAACAGGAGGGAAACGGGAAGGGTTTCACAGAATCACAGGATATTCTGAATTAGAAGGGACCCACAGGGATCATCGAGTCCAACTCCTGGCCCTGCACGGGCACCCCAGCAATCCCACCCTGTGCCTGAGAGCGGTGTCCAAAGGCTCCTTGAATTTGTGTGGAATTGTGCTGGAGAACCACGTGGGCTGGGGAGGCTCGGCTGGGCGCAGAGGCAGCAGGAGCTGCAGAGGGGGTGGCCCGGGTTGTCGCCGCTGCTGACAGCTGTTCCCTCGGCAGGTGCAGGAGTTCGTGGCGGCCGTGCTGCACCGGGCCTGTGCCCACCCTGCGCGGGGCCCCGGCGCGGCGGCCGAGGCGCAGACCCTCGCCATGGCCATGGGGCTCGTGGCTGCCGTGCTCGGTGGGGCCGTCCAGGTGAGGGACGAAGCCGGGGGCTCAGTGGGTGAGGGGTGGGGGGCCGGGCACTGCCGTGCCCAGCCGAGGGTGCTGCGGCACAGCCGGCTGGGGGTCCCTGCTTGGGCACAGCCTGTAAATAGATACAGATCTATCTATCTATCTATCTATCTATCTATCTATCTAATTTTCCCTTGGGGCAGTGCCAGGGTGCTGACCAAGGATTCAATCTGAGCAGGGCACCCCCAATTAACTAATTTATAATCTCTTCCCAAAGGCACTGACAGAGCAGTGCAGTCACATACAGCATCGTTAAATACCAGCGCTGCACCCTCTGCATCCCCGCACGGTCACAGGCTCCGGCTCCGGAGCATTGTGAATTTCCCATGTGGGCTGTACCCTTGAAAATCCTCTTATATTTTTATATTTACATTTTATACATATTTATGTTGTTATTTATATCTCTCAGTTACCTTGTAATGCCTATATATATATGAGCTCTGTGTCACTCGGGTGTCAGTGGATCTGCCGCGGGGAGCGATGGCACATCCATTAATGCGCTGCCATCCCCGAGCTGCTGGGGTTGCTTCATCCCTGGATTTGCCCTCAGGAAAATCCAGCTGTTAATGGGAAAAGATCATTTATTGTCTCTTATTGCTAAATTTCTAACACTGGGAAAAGAGCTGTAGTTGGAGAGAAGTTAAAGCCAGAGTCTTGCGGCTGCAATGGGCCCCTCCCAGGCGAGCTCCTGCTCCCACTTTTGTGTTAATGGGAGTGACATAATTTGGAAAATGGAATGTGAAAGGTTTTGGAAGCAGCTGCAGAGCTGTTTGGGTTTCAGCAGGCGAGGGGTTTTATGCAATCATCCAAAGTCTCTGCTAAAGCACCTTTTTTCAGGCCTCACATCCCAGATTTTAGCAGTTAAATCCAGGTTAGGGCAGGAGCTTCTCCAGCTCAGGACAGGTCGTGGCTGCCGTGCCAGGAGCGTCCTTCCAGGCAGGACCAATGGCAAGTCTGGTACAGTGCTGGTGGGAGGGATGTCCCTGGCCTGGCCCTCATGCACGGACACCGCTGTTCTTCAGGTTCATGCCCTTCCCACCTTCTCCCGTGGCTGCTGCCAGGGCTGGGATTGGCGCTGGGCCGAGAGGAGCTCAGGGTGCCCAGAGCCCGGCTCACGGGCTGGGGATGGGGCTACACAAGGGCTCTGGGGCTCCTCACCCTCCTGGGAGCATCCCAAGGAGCGAACCCTCGTTACGTTGGTGCCAGCGCTGCTCCTCTCCCTCCGCAGCTCCAATCCAGCGATTTCGTGGTGCTGAAGCGGCTGGTGCCGTTGCTGGAGGAGCTGTCCCGCACCTACCCCGAGCCCCTCACCCAGGAGCTGGCCTCGGACCTGCGCATCACCATCTGCACCCACGGCGCCTGTTCCCCCAGCACGGTGGGCGCTGCTGCCGACGGCGTGCTGGGCAGGAAGCCTGGCACGGGGGCACCGAGCCCTGCTGGCGTTCCCGGCAGAGACCCCGGCCCCCCATCGCCGCAGCACGGACACGGCAGCCCCTCGGCTCGCAGGGAGAGGAGCGAAGAGCAGAGCACACGCCGTGAGCCCGGTGCCTCCGGTGCCTCTCCAGCCCCGTGTGCCGACAGCCCGGCCCCGGCTGGGCTCCAGGAGCTGCTGGTGTCAGCCTACGACCCCCAGCCTCCCAGCCGGGCAGCTGCCCTGCGCTGCCTCTCCAGCCTGCTCACCCAGCGGGATCCGGAGGCACTTCGGCTTCAGGAGAAGCTGCTGCAGGTACCAGGGTTCTGCTGTGGTCCCTGTCCCTTGCCGTGGTCCCTGTCTCCTGCCGTGTCCCCCATCCCAGCGGAGCTGGCACTGAACGTGCTGTCAGTCTGGAGATGGTTGTAGTTATCAGAGCCCTCTGGCCTTGCTGGCCCAGCCCAGGGTCACTGCTGATGGCACTTCCCTTCCTTGCAGGTGTTCCTGGAGAATGTGCAGCACGAGGACGCCTTCGTCTACCTCTCAGCCATCCAAGGTGAGCTGTGCATCGGGATGAGTGCCAGCACTTTGGCAGGGAAGGTTTTGTGCTGTGGGGGCTCTGAGCAGTGGGAGTGAAGGGCAGCAGAGCCATGGCCGGGCTGAGGGCTCAGCATCTCCTGCCCTCCCAGATTGTGGCTTTGTGCTGTTCCGTCGAGCCTGGGGCCACATGTGGGCTTCATGCCGAGTTCCTGGAGCTGGAGACTTCATCTCCCAGTTATTCTTACTCCCTGGAGCTGGTCACCATCCCTGTGTCAGATCTGTGCCACTGGCTGGGGCTGCAGTTCTGGGCTGGCACCCCCTGAGGGGTCTGTTCAGCTGAGGCTGGCAGAGGAGCAGGACCGGGGGCACCCACTGGTGCTCCCTCAGGGCTCTGCCAAGGTGGCAGCTCCTGAGTACTCACACTGCTTCCCAGGAAACCCTCAGGTCCGTGCTTGCTCCGGCACGCTCGACACGGCCCCACAGCACCGGGCTGCCCCCGGGAGCTGCAGGCAGGTGCTTCCGCGCTGGGGTGACGCGCGTGTCCTGCGTGACAAGGGACGGTCACAGTTCCAAGGAAGGGAGGTGCCATTCCCTTGGCCCACAGCGGTGCTGGCACTGCTGCCGTTGGGTTGTTAACCTTTGGCAACAGCTGGGAAAGGAGTTTATGCTGTGCTTCCCGCTGCCTGTACGGTCTTGAGAGGGACGGGTCTGTCCTTGCCCGCGGCTGGAGCACAAAGGCTGGAACCGTCCCGGTGATTAACGCGCCGCTGCAGCTGCCGCACGTTTGGCAGCGCGGCCGCGGCGGTGATTAACCCTGACGCGGTTCCTCGCAGCGCTGACTCACCCGTGGCAGCAGCACCTGTGCCGTGCCGAGCCGTGCCGAGCCGTGCCATGCCAAGCATGGGGCTGGGGGCCATGCCAGACAGGTCCCCATAGTCCCACGTGCTCCCTGCCACAGCGGCGGGGCTGGGGCTGAGCCAGTGGTTGTGGCACTGCTGGGTTTCGTGGAGCTGGACTCCAGCGATGTATTCCTGCTGCACTGGACACCACACCGGGAATCCTGGGGTCAGTTTTGGGCCCCTCATGACAAGACAGACATTGAGGGGCTGGAGTGTGTTCAGGGAAGGGCAATGGAGCTGGAGAAGGGTCTAATCCCTGCGTCTGGGATCTGATCTCTCATCAACCCCAGGGAGATGCAGCGGGCATGCGGCGCACCCTGGCTCCTGCTCCCAGTCTGGGCCAGGCAAATCCGGCAGGGACAGAGACACGCTGGCACCATGTGCCAATGGCCAGGAGCTGGGAGCAGTGACCAGACCCTGTGCCCAAGCATTGGCTGCAGCTCCCAGCTGCCCCCACTGTGTCAAAGGGCATCACCCAGCAGCAGCAAGTGGACACCTGCTGCCAACTGCTAAATTACTGATTTTCCAGCTTTTCTCCCCTCCAGGCGTTGCCCTGCTCTCCAGTGAGTACCCGGAGCAGATTCTGCCCGTCCTGCTGGCACGGTACGAGTGCCCGGCACAGGGCACGGAGGACGCCGCGGCCGCTGTCACCAGGATGAAGCTGGGCGAGGTGCTGATGCGTGTCACCCGGGCGCTGGGTGAGTCCATGGCCGTGGGCACGGCACTGCCCGCTGCCAGCAGCCACAGCACCGCTCAGCCTCACCAATACCGGGGGGAAAGCCCACAGGGGACTTTCGTTGTCAGAAGGTGGGAAGGGTCCAGAAACCGAAGAGAAGCTGGCCAGGGTTTGCCAGCAGCAGGAGCAGATGACGGGTCCTACCAGCAGCCCACCATCCCCTCGGTCGGCAGCACCGGGCTTGGAGACTGCCGGGAAGCGCCCGGACACGCAGGGCTGAGGGGTAGAAGCTGGATGAGGCCTTTCCGGCATCTGCTGTTGGGACACGTCCTAAAATGCCTTGTCTGACTCCGTGGAGGAGGCCCAGCCAGCGGGAGCGCTCAGCTGGAGCTCTCCATGGCCAGGGAGGTGGCAGCCAGTGTCTGCGGTGCTGGGGCAGCCAGGCAGGGGTTCCTGGTCACCACGTGGGTGCTGTGTGCCTTGGCTGGGGATGCCTCTGAAGAGCCCAGACCCCCTGAGACTGTGACTCTTCTGCGGCCTGTGCCACGTCCCCTGGCACCAGTGGCATCCCTGGGTTCTGCCAGCTGTGGCATCCCACCAGTGCCAGGCTGTGCCACCATCCGTCCTCACTGCTGGGATGGGGACAGGGCATCCCACCGTGTCCTGTGGGGCTCCGGCGATCAGCTCAGAGCCCCTCAGTCCCAGACCTCCCCGGGTGATGTCCGTGTGTCTGACCCAGTGCAGGGTTTCCCTCGGCAGCTGCCTTGGGGATGGTGGCACCTTCTCCCCCGCGCTCTCCCCGCTCGCCGCGGTGCCGCGGGCAGCCGCTCCGGCGCGTCCCGGCTCGCCGGCGTATTTATAGAACAAATTGCACCGAGTTGTTTCTGTTGCAAAGCTTCAGCATCTGAGAGCGAGGATTTACCCGGCGCTTCAGGATCGCTCCGCAGCTCTCTGTGATTCTGAGCTCTCCTGCTCTGCCGAGGGACTGCCATGCCTCCCTCCTGCCCTGTCCCCATGCCCATCCCTGTGTTCTGTCCCGCTGGAGCAGCTTTCCCTATCTAGGACAGGAAAGGAAGTGTTGCATGCCCTTTCTGTAGCCATCTGGCACAGAGGCTGGTGCACTGCTGGCTTTGGAGGGGATGCATCCCGCTCAGATCACCCAGCACTGTAATTCCAAGTCCTGGAATGCAGGCACGGAGCACGATACGTTCCCAGCAAGTCCTTGGCACCAGAGCGCTGCCCTGTGCTCCCCCACCCTGTGCCAGTCCCCAGCCCTGAGCCCCCCACGTGCAGGGTGATGGGGACCTTCCACTGCCCACAAGGATCATTCCTGTCTCCACACCCTGGGGCATCCCAAGGCACCCATCCCACTGCCTCCATCTGCTGCAGGACACTGCTGTCCGAGGAGCTTCCAGAGCTTGAGAGAGCTGGAAAAACATAGAACTCACAGGCCAGCTGGCCTTCTGGAGCTCTCTTTCCACCCCTCGAGGCCCTGCCCGGTAGGAGGTGTGCCTGTGCTGTGGGGCACGCAGCTGCTCGGCTCCTGTGGGATGACCACACTCCTGGGATGGTTGTGGATGCTGAGCATGGGCCTGAGCTCTCATTAGCAGCTCACACGTCCACAGCACCTCTGCGTGCTAATTGGGGCAGGAGATTGGGCCTGGCTGATGTGGGAATTTGGGATTCACACTTGGTGTGTTTGCAGGACCATGAGTGGCCCCACAGGAGGACTGGGATGTGCCGAAGGGCCCCGAGGTCTGTGCCGTGGGGTGTGTGCCGAGGGGCACAAGCCGCGCTCCAGATGTTGCATCCAGCTGTTTGGTGGTGTCGCAAGGCAGATGCCCAATCCATCTGTTCCCAAAGGAGCCAGGGCTTTGGCAGGAAGGGCTGGCTTTTCCCTGCCGGTGGCACGCGGCTCTGCTCTCTCTTGCAGGGGACATGGTGTTCCAGCACCGGGAGCCGCTGATCCGGGCCTTCCTGCGGGGTGCCCGGGATCCCGACAGTGCCCTGCGGGCCAGCAGCCTCTCCAACCTGGGCGAGCTCTGCCAGCACCTCGGCTTCCAGCTGGGATCCATCATCCAGGAGGTACCAGCTCCATCCTTCCCCCGAGCCTGCCTGGGGAGCATGGGGCCGCTCGTTAAGGAGCGCATTCGTTAGCACATGGTTGGGCTGCTGAGGACATGGAAATGGGACATTTCCATATGGAAACGGGACATTTCCATAAAGGACATGAGTGATAATTGCTGATATTGTGGGGCCTGAAGCAAACACTAGGGAGGTTCTAGCCCTGATTTTTAGGTGCCTGCTCCACCCATGGCAGCCACTGCCAGAGGAGACCTGGGGGCACAAGTGGTGCCTGCCAGAGACACCTCCCGCTTAATGACACCTCGTTACCCTCCCGTTATCGTAATCATCATTATCGGTATCATCAGTATCACGGAGCTGGCCCTCACCCGCCCCGGCTGCAGGCTATGAGTGAGACATGGCTGCCGGAGCTGAGATCCCGGTGGGGTGAGCCCGACTCGCGGGGGCCCAGCAGCCCTGGAGCCGGTGGGTCTGTGCCCCGCGGGAGCCAGAGCTTCACCCCCCGGTGCTCCTGGAGTGAGACATCATGGATTTGGCACTCAGGCTGCTCCCCTCAGTTCCCGCTCGGCACCGGTGGATCCCGGCAGTTGATGTGATGCCAGTGAGCCACACGCTGCTATTTTGGGAAGGTGCGAGCTCTGCTAATTCTCCCGGCTGTCACTGCCGGGGTTTAATTAGATTCCTTTGGCTCTGCCTGATTTTTATACAGACTGTTACACAGCTTCCTGAGGCATCCATGTACCGCCTGGCCCTGGCAGGAGCTGCTCAGAGCCCGTGCCCCACAGGACACGGGGGTCCCATCCTCGTTCTTGGGCCATCGCCAGCACCTCAGTGGCTGCTCCCATGGGATCCCCTGCATCTCTCCGTCCTCGCTGATGCCCCCCTGCCCTGTCCCCACAGGTCACCTGCTGTGTGACGGCCATAGCCCGGACAGACCCCGAGGCTGAGGTGCGAAGAGCCGCTGTGCACGTGGTGGTGCTGCTGCTGCGGGGGCTGAGCGAGAAGGTCACTGAGGTGGGTCATGTCCTGCTTGTCCCTGGGACAGGGACAGCCCCAAGGGGCTTGGGGAGGGCCTCTGCTCTATAGGGGCTGCAGGGCTCATTCCCAAGCAGCTTCCAGGGAAAGTCCCAAGGGACTGAGATGCCCAGTTTGGGCATCCCCCACTAAAGGGTTCCCTCAGCAGATCCTGGGGAAGGGAGGCTTTGTGGGGATGTCCCTCTGAGCTGCTGGGCTGTGCCATGGGCAGTGCCATGCCATGCCGGGGCCAGTGCCAGCTCTTGGGAGCCGTGGGAGTTGTTCATCGCTGATTTGACTTGGAAATGCCCAGTTTTTCCACCGCTGTGGCCTCCCTCCGCGGTTCCCAGTAACAAGCGTGTTGGGACTCAGCTCCCACGGAGGAAACAGCCAGTTCCCCACGGGAATCCCCGCAGCCGGGATCCCGGCATGCCCTGGTGCCCCTGTGCTGAAGGATCACCACAATGTGCTGCCGGCGTGTGGGGAAACTGAGTCACGGGGGGCCGAGTGGTGCTGCGGTGTCCCGGCACCGGCAGCGCCGGGGGAAGGGGCAGCCCCGCGCCTGCCGGGACTCGCCGAGG
>VZTA01027917.1:232924-248995 GCA_013398855.1 Mohoua ochrocephala | reverse complement strand
GGCGGGGAGGACCCTGGAGGGTCAGGGGGTGCCGTGGGGACAGAGACCCCGGGGTCGGGTGCAAGAGGAGGGGGCGAGCAGGCCCCGCCGGGGTCTGGGGGGTCCCGGTGCCCCTGAGGCAGCCCCCGGCCCGGGCTGCGCGGTCTCTGAGGGGATGGCGGGTCACGGTGGCCGCGGCCAGCCGGAGGCAGGGGTTGTGCTGCTGCTCCTGTGAGGCAGTTCCAGGTTTCCCAGGAAATCTGTTCAGGCAGCTCCGGGGAGGTGCAGAGTTCCTGCAGTTACGGGACCTCGCTCCGCATCTCGAAGGGTGAACGGGATCAGGGCACGTCAGTAGTTTGAGTGTGAAGTCTGCAGGGACACCCCAGAACTCGGAGGAGGAGGTGACGGTGACACAGCAGCCACCACTCTGCTGCCTGCCCAGCGGGGACCGCGCTCCAGGGGTTTGGAAACAACGCAGCTTCTGCCCAATCTCCAGTTCCCCTGGATGGGAGGACAAAAATTCCTTCAAAACTCACTGCGCTTGTCTTCTGATTTTGAGAAGGTTGGGAGTGGTGTCCTAAGTGTTGAGAGCTGGAAATAGAGTGGGAATAAACAGTAACAAAATACTAATGCCCGAGGGAATGGCATGAAGCTGTGCCAGGGGAGGTTTAGGTTGGATATCTGGAAAAGGTTCTTCCCCCAGAGGGTGCTGGGCACTGCCCAGGCTCCCCAGGGAATGGGCACAGCCCCGAGGCTGCCAGAGCTCCAGGAGCGTTTGGACACCGCTCCCAGGGACAGGGTGGGATTGTTGGGGTGTCTGTGCAGGGCCAGGAGTTGGACTTGATGATCTCTGTGGGTCCCTTCCAGCTCAGGATATTCTATGAAAACTTTAGAGGGGTTTATCCCAGCTTAAAATAACAGCAAGGACACTGTGGCATTTGCAGAGCAATGTACAAAGGTTGGGCTGAATCAGCTCCAAAGAAGACACTTCACTGAAGTGCACGTGTCCCAGCGTGACGGGTCTGCTGGTCTGAGTTCAGCTCTGGTTCCCCTCCAGGCCCGTGTGGTTGAGGCCTGTGTGCTGTGGAGTCACAGCGTGCAGTGACAGAGCTGCCGTGGTGAGGGTGGAGGTGCGTCAGGCAGGAGTGAGTGATCAGCTGGAGGTTGTGCCTTGCTCTGCAGCTCTCAGTATTTATTTATAAAGTTGGAGACAATCTGGTTTCTTCTTTGGGTCCAGAAAATGACCAAATCACAGAATTGTCCAGGCTGGAAATTCCCTCCCAGCCCATCCAGTCCAACCTGTGCCCGATGCCCACCTTGTCCCCAGCCCAGAGCCCTGAGTGCCACCTCCAGGCCTTCCTGGGACACCTCCAGGGATGGGGACTCCAAACCTCCCTGGGCAGCGCCTGCCAAGGCCTGAGCACCCTTTCCATGAGGAAATTCCTCCTGGTGTCCAACCTGAGCCTGCCCTGGCCCAGCCTGAGGCCGTTCCCTCTCCTCCTGTCCCTGTTCCCTGGGAGCAGAGCCTGACCCCCCCCGGCTGCCCCCTCCTGTCAGGGAGCTGTGGAGAGGCAGAGGGTCCCCCCTGAGCCTCCTTTGCTCCAGGCAGCGCAGTTTGGTGGGATGAGAAGTGCAAGGTGGAAGCAGGGCAGTTTGGTGGGAGGGAGCTGTGGGTGCACAAAGGCTAAGCAGATGCAGCGGAAGACCAGGCAAAAATTTGGAGAAGCAGTTCACAGCTGGCTTCTGAATAAGAAAATGCTGGGTTAGGGTTTAGGAAGAGCCAGAATGAGCTGGAGGTTGGGACAGCAGCTGCAGGAGCTGCGAGTTTTGTCTCACACTTGTCTCTGTGCTGTGATTCAGAGCGTGGACACTGCAGGGAGGTCGACTCTTCACCTCGGAGTTCTCTGTAAGATGGAGTCTGGGATCTGCTCCCTGGGACACCTTTGGGATTATAAGTGAGCCCAGAAAAACACTTCAGTCCCTCCAGCCAGCCAGGTTTAGCAGTGCCCTGAGTGTCACCTTGAGATGGTGTTTCACCCTGAGAGGATGTTTCACTCTGTCCTTTCCAGGCCCTTTTTCCCATTTGTGTTTTTCTGACATGAAGAGACCTACTTGGACGAGGGAAAGGGAGAAGAACAAGGGCACTGTTGAGCTGTGCCAGCGTGGCTGACACAACACCGTGCTGTGCACACCCCTCGCTGGCACAGGGGAGCTGTGGATCAAGGCCTGATTTATTGGCAAGAATCCTCTTGATATCTGTTGCCCTCTGGAGTGCCGGGGAGCGACGTGCAGCTGATGGGAACCAGGAGGGCTTGTCTGGGTTGGAAGTTGCAGATGTCTGAGGAGCTGGTGCTGCAAGCCGCAGCCCTCGGGGTGTCCTGTCTCCCCTGTGGTCACTGGAGCAGGATCTGGGGGGTGCCTTTCCTGGCCTTTGCTCACAGATTGTTTGGCTGGGATTGCTGAGACTGCTGGCACGTTACGTGGGTGGGATTGTGCAATCCTGGAGAAGTCACTGCTGAAAGGTTGGATTTGGCTTCGTGATTCCTGCAAATCACGCACTGCAGGTCAGCCAACCCGAAATCCGTGTGCTGCTGGAAGTGTAGACCAGTTTAAGTTCCCAATTCACGTTATTCACTGTGTAATAGGAGTAACAGGACATGTATCACATAGCAAAATGTACTGAAGTATAAGAACATGAACCGAATCCAGGAGATGTGCAAAGGCAGCAACTGAAGTGTTGCAGGTGTTTCTGGGAGATGCAATCTCCTGTGCTTCAGAGAGCTTGTGAGTGCCTGAAACGAAGTGGGATTATTTTAAACTCTAAGAGAGCCTTATGGTGATCTATTTTCTCCCAAATCTGGGTAACTGGACCACACCAGGATACGTGTTATTACTCCTGGTTGCAGTGGTCTAGAAAAGCACGTGTAGGCTGTGGCTGGAGCAGGAGGGGCTGGGGGCTCGGGGTGAGTGAGGGTGGAGGGAGGCAGCTGTACCTCCTGCAGGCGCTCCGGGGTCTGTCAGGCTCACACGTCTCCACACCGGCATCAAAATCTGAGCTTCTAACTTGTGCACAATCTGTAACAGACTCATTTATGCTGGAGGGATACAGTTTATCTCCATTTTCACACATGACTAGGAGCGTCTGGAGATGCACGTTTCTCCAGGAAGCTCTTGTGTCTGTTATCTGAGCCCACAAGACACAGCCCCCACCCACAGCTCCATGTCTCAGCACGTGCTGCCGTTCCTGATCCCCGTGATAAGTGTGAGCAGGAATCCATTTCCAGTTTGCGAGTGGAAGGAGCCTGGCTCGTGACACCACTGACCCAAATGGGTCAGTTGGTTTCAGGTATAGTGTTCTTCAGGAGAAGGAGGAGCACCGGGCATCTGGGTTTCCTGGTGCTGACTTGCTCCAGCTTTGCAGAGGTGTTTTTGGAAAACCTGTTCCATGCCTTAGAGCCAGTGCTGTGCAGGATGTGGGGATCGTTCGTCCAGGTGGCTCCTTGTCCTTGGCTCTGGCTTGTGTGGTGCTGGCACATTATTATTGCACGGGAGCACCCTTCCCTCTCCTGGTTTATTTCCTTAACTCTGGGCACTAGGAATGAAAGTTTCATCCCTCCTCAACCTGATGCTCTTATCTCTTACCTGACACAGTGATCTAATTAGTCGTGGAGCTTAGTGTTGCTGCTGAGCTCATTTGTGTCTCCAGTAGGTCTGTACCAGCAGTGCCCAGCCAGACATTTGCAGACAGGTCCTTGGAGTTCCTGGGGGGGACTCCAGGCTCTCTCCTTGTGGAAGTGTGGGATGGGCTCTTGGAGGCCTTTGCTGCGTGCCCTCAGTTCCAAGTCACTGTTATTCACTGTGTCTGCTGAAGGTCCAGTGACACGGAGGACCCAATTTTATTGTCACCTCTGTCCTTCTGGTTTGCTTTTGGCTGTTTCTTGTCAGAAATTGACATTTTCCAGCCATTGTTTCCCCTGGAAGTACTTTTCCCCCCCCCCCATAGTTTGCCACACCGTTTCCATGTTTTCCTGCAGCAGCTGCAGCTTTGGGAAGTTTTGTGGCAGAGTCAGTGACTTCCTGTACAAATAGTCTGGGTTTACGTTTGCTGGGGTAGGACAAGGTAGGAATTGTCTGGCTGCAGCGGTGCTGTCTGGAGGACAGAGCCCTTCAGAAACAGGAGATGCCAAAATATTGTGAAGGTCTTTTTCTTTTAGGCTTGGAGATTGCAGCGAAAGACAGATGTGCATAAATAAATAATTGTGGATTTAGCAAGTGCATAGAAAGGCTTCAGAGCCAGAGATGCAAAGAGGAGTGAACTTTACTGTTCTCCTTCTCTCTTGAATTTTATCCTTCCTCTTGTCTCTTGTCTGTGGAGAGACTGGATGTCACTGATGCATGTTCCCTCTTGCTGCAGGGTTTTGTCTGCCCTTTTAGGATGAATGATCAGGAAAGGAAGGTTGTCTGCTTAAAGTTCAAATATTTCCCTGTCTGAAATATGAAATTTCTGGTGAGGCAACCCTAAGGAGTTCTTCTAGAAGGCTTGGGTAAACGGGCAGCTTTTCAGTGGATCTTAGCTGGAAATTGGACAGCTGTTCTGAGCAGTGTGAACAGACAGCATCCAGCAGTCCCTGATCTGACTCCTCTGGGATCAAGCGAGCCTGAGGGTTGGTGTGGGAGAAGGGGCAGCAAGAGCTGCAGCTGGGCACAGGGAATGAGCCAGGCCACCTGATAACTGCCTGCTAACAGTGTCCCTCCACTTTGCCCTTTTTGGCTCCTGAGAAAGCTCCTTGTTGGTTTAGTGACATACCTGGACAATAAAGGGATTTATTCCAAATAAAGAGCTGCGATATGAGGATTGCAGGATTGGCTGCAGCAACCCCCCAGAGCAAACAGCGGGGCTGGTTTGTGTCCATCCTGTGTTTGGTACAAGGTGGGGTGGCCTGGTGGGAATATTCAGACTTTTGGCAGCAAAAGCAGGCAAACTGAAGGAAGAGAGAGGGTGGCAACTGCTGTGTCTGTGGGAAGGAGAAGGATATGACAGAGACAAGCAGGTGTGTTGGTCCTTTGATCTGAAATGTAGCCCAACATCTCTTCTCCAATTCGGGGCTGGTTGCCTGAAGCCCTGGAAAACTGGGTTAGTCCCTGTGCGTGCCCTGGGACGCGTGACCACTTTATTGGTGTAACTGGATTAGCTGGTAGTTCACACTCAGGCTGTAAAGGGATTGTCCTTTGCTAGGTCTGTGCTTAGTGCTTTCCACTGCCGGGCTCTTCCTGGAATTGTGGCACACTGTGGACAACAGAACCACACCCGGGGTTTGTGTCAGTTCATCCCATCTGAGAGTCAGCCGTGACCAGCTGCCGCCCGCAGCAGTGGCCGTGCCACTGTGGAGCTCCCTGGGGATTTGGCTCTTGGAGCTCTGGATCTCTGAAATCAGTGTATGGTATTAAACAGTGTAATTTTTGTGATGCTTCATGATTTCTTCCCCCCGTGTCACTGGTGGTTGCTCACAGGATCAAGTTCAGTGTTGCACATCCGTGTGCAGAGTCAGGCAAACACCATCATTTTAGTGGTACCTGAAGAAGTAGAATAGCCTTTCCTCCACGAGTGTCTGTGAATTCCCGAGGAGACGTTGGACAAGTGAACCTTTGGCAGATTTTATTGGTGATGTTGGTTGAGGCTCCCAGCGGTGCAGGTTGGGAGGAAGGCTGATGGCATCCTCAGTGCCTTTCTGCATCCAGCCCTTGGCTCACCTGGACTCTTCTCTTCCAGCACCCAGGTGGAGAAGAGGTGTTGCTCGAGCAAGCTGGCAGGGATGCCACTGAGAGCTTCGAAGATGTGGGGCATTCCACGGATGCCAGGGAAATGCTGAAGCAGTACTACATCGGAGAGGTCCACCCGGTGAGTGCCGCGTGTAGCCCCCAAACACAGACACCAAGGCATGTCTTGTGAAGTAAGTTAGTAGTTGAGGGGTTTAGGCAGTCCCTTTCTTGTCCAGGGTTTCTCTTGGGGAAATGGAACTGAATTGGTCTTCTCCTTCCGCCATTCAGAACAGATTTCTCACTTCATTTAAATCGGGGCACTTAAGAAGCTGAATTCATGGGTTCCCTCTGTAGCTGGTGGAAGCATAATCCACCTTTGCCTTGTAATTCCGAGCTCAGGAAGGTGAGAGTTCCCAGCAGCACAAACACCACCTCCCTGCCTGCCTTTGGGTGCCAAAGGAAGGGCTCCTTTGAAAACTGAGCCCAGGCAATTACCTGTGTACAGAACAATTCCCTCATAAAGGCTGCAGCCTTCCTTTGAAGTCAGCACTTACCTCTTTTCTTCTCCTTTTTTCCCCTGACAGAATGATCGTAATAAGGAAGGCTCTAAGGTAAGCTCTCAGCATTTCAGTTTTCTGCTTTTATTTAATGTCACATGTCTTTTGGAGGTTTTTTTTCCCCCTCTTTTTTTCCTGTGGAGCTTGTGGCTTTATGTTTACGCAAACTACACATGAATAAATTTCCCAAGCAAATTCTACCTTTGTTTTTGTTCTGAAGCTCAGTGGGCACCTCAGTGTGAAATTGGAAGTGAGTTTTTGTGCCCTTTCTCCGCTGGCAGCAGCGATGTTTTTTCCACACCTTGAGCCACAGACCATTTTTTGCATTTCTGGCTGTGTCCTGACCACGGAACTGGTTTCCTTGTTGTTCCCTTCGAGCCATGAGACGGCACGGCCGGGGGCTGGCAAACAGGAATTCTCTGTTAACTGCCTCGGGGATCAGTGGTGTTGCTTAACACTCAGTCAGGTACTCCTGGACTAGAACAGGGCAGAGTGTTGCAAAAAATGCCTTTGGAAGGGATGGGGAGAGGGAAAAGGCAATAAATAGAATCCCAGCTGGGAGGTAAACATGTGCCTCACAGCTAGCTGGGCTGGGAGGCCTGGACAGGGCACAGCTCTGCCTTCAACGAGGCTTTCAGGAGATGTTCCTCTGAGCAGGACCACTTGCAGAGCAGCAGGAATCCAGAAGGGAACTGTCGACAGGGAAATCAAGGATAACTCAGGCTGGGTAAAGCCCATGCTTAGTCATAACATGGAGCCGTGTGATTATGGACATATTCACCTTAAAATTTATTGTTTGATTCGACTCCGATTCATAAACAGAATCACATGCTGAAAATGGGCACAGAAGTCAGTGATGATCAGAGTAGCTCTCTTGGATCTGAGTTAAATACTTTTTTCCAAGTATTTTTCTCTCCTGGTTAATGAGTCCAGCACGTTATGCACAGCTGAGGGCTCTCTCCGGAGGGCAGCGTGTGTTTTAAAAGCACATTCCAGTGTAATTTAAAGATGGCAGCAAGAGAAAGAATCAGTAACGTGCACATAAATAAGGGGGAAGCACACAACCACCCCAAAACTGTGATGTAATAAGCAAGGCCTTTTTTTGAGAGGGGTGCAAGTTCCAGCGTGAAGCTGGTGACTGGGTGGGAGAGATTGGACTGATGGAAAGAACACGGAGGAGAAGATGACAGCAAACATCCCCAAAAACATCCGCGCTGGCGACAGGGGGTGTTTGGGAGAGGAGGGTTATTTTCCCTCCGTATTTGCAATCACACGTTCAGGCTTGTCTTATTAGCACACGTTTAATGTTTCTTTGTTCCCCTGCTAACTCCCTCTTTCCTCCTCCAGAACCCAAGTATGACATCCTCAGGCCAATCAAGGTATAGTATCCCCTGAAAATGAGAGTGAGAAACGGAGGGGTTGGGACTCTGTTTGCAGAGCTGCATACTAACTCCAAAGGGCAGGAAAATCCCCAGGGATGCACTGCAGTGTCCTTCTGGCAAGCAGATACTCCGAAGCGAGTGCCAGAGCGTGCACCTCCCTTGCTGGACGTGAGCCCAGGTCTGCTCTGCGCCGGGCAGAACCAGCATCCCAGTGTTTGGAAATCTCTGCCCCGTGTGCCGGTGCTGCACGGCGGTGGCTGCATCCCTGTACCCACAGGGGTTATTTGGGTGGTCGCTGTGGGCCGAGGGGTGGCACAGCACAGTGATGGGTGGGGTTTCGGAGGAAATCCTTAAAACCAGCACAGGCCCCTGGCCTCCTGCAGCTGGAGCAGAAGGTTTTGCTCAGGAGGCTGCTGAGGGTGAGCCTGTGGCCTCTGGAGTCTGAGCAAGGCAGATTTACTGGGGCACAGCTGTAGCTGCTGCCATCCTTGAGTCAACTGTGTTGTTTGTACAACACAAATTACAGCCTGACTTATTTAAGGAAAATAAAACCAAACCAACAACAAACCCCCCCCCATTGGTCTCTGGATGTGCCAAGCTGGAAACTTCAGCCATCCAGCTGCTGTTTTATAAGGCACGAGGCCATGCTTGGGCCTCTCGTGGGGGCTGGCAGAGCCTGTGCACGGGGACAACGGGGCCTGCCCGGCCTGTGGCCATGGCCGGGGGGTCACCCTGTGGGTACAGCTCCCAGGTGTTCCTCAGCTGTGTGACAAGGGATGAACATCGGGAATGGATTATTAACTAGATGCTTTCTTCTGGTTTCTGTGGTGTGTACGTTTTAGTTTGTTGTTTCTTTTTCTCTCCCCGTAGTTTCTGGTCGACATGGCTGATCCCCATCTTCGGAGCACTGGTCTTAGGTTTAATGTATCGCTATTACATGGTGGATGGGAAAAGCTCCTGAGCTGGCCTTGCTGGGGCCTCAGACAGCCTGAAAAGAGGGAGAGAGAGTGTATGTGTGCAACACGTGGAGTTCTGCTGCCCTTAACCTTCCTGCCTTGCTTTTAGCTCTGAGTCTGTCGAGTGATGTTGATATCCATGGGACCAAGCTAATTCCAAACTCTGTCCTAACTCTGGGACCCACTGACCTGTTGTACTTCCCTCTTGCAGTGGCAGGGAAAGAGGAACTTCTGGTATTCCCTGGCATTGGTGTGGTGTCCCGCATGCTCTCTCTCTCGCTCTCTCTCGCTCTCTGACATAACCCCCAGACACCCTTTATCTCTCAATGCCTTTGCGTTAAGCCAGACACCATGAAAGAGCTGCCCTGGGCCCATGGCTCTGCCTCGGCCCTTCACACAGTCGGGAATCATCTGCCAGTTGTCTCCAGCCCTTTGCCAGAAAAGATGCCCGGAGCTTTGGTTCCGCAGGAACGTTCCCGGAGCGTGCAGGCAACAGTAATTGGAGCAGCAGGGAATTGTTCGCTTGGCCACCTCTTTCTGTACCTGTCTGTTTTTAACGGTTACAAAAATACATGGATTTTAAAAGTGATTCCGTTCCTTTTGTAATATTTGTACTTGTCCCTTTGGAATGTATATCCTGTGAACAACTTAAATGGAATCCTGGTGGGTTTGGGTGTTTTCATGCTGTGCGTGGCAGAGCCAGTGGGAACTGGCATGTGGCTTCTGGAAATGCAGATTCTTCTTTCTCCCTGAGGTCGTGATCCGACGCATGTATTGGAAGCAAAACTCGTTCTTACGTACTGTGAATGTGCAGCAGATGGGGGAAATCTGATCTCTTCTACCAAAATGAAAAGTGAAAAGAAATGCGTTTGGGATTAGTGGATAATGCTGGTTTTGTCTGGGAATAGAGGAGTGCATTTCCCTCTTGCCCTGTTTTTGTGTGTTGTGCAGTCGGCCTTGAAGCGCAGACAGTGCACAGTTTGCTTCCTGTGCTGAGGCAGGAACCTTTCCATCTCTTCCAGCACACTGACCTGGGGCTTCGGGATCTGCCAAATAAAGGGCAGTGGTGTCCTGGTGCCCGCTGCCCTTCGGCGGGGCTGTGCCAGCGACACTGGCTCCCAATCCAAACCTGCAGCACAGCCGATCATCCCCTGGGGTCACGACAAAAAGGACAGTGATACCCTGGGGTCCTGCTGTGAAAACCTTCCGTGGGTTGTGGGGTTTCTTCTCTCTTCCACAAAACTACCGTGTCCTCCAGAAGGTTGTCTAGAAGAAATTCTTGGATGTGGAATTAGACTCTGCTTTTTAAAAGGGAAGGCCAGGGAACTTGGAGTAAGAGCACTGCCGGGGCTGCCTTCACATTTAGCACAAAATTGTGAGCCTTGAACTCAGTTTGGGGAAGTTTAGAGTGGATTCTGTATCAGGGAAAGGTTTTGAAGCTGGAAGGCACATGTGGGCCAAAGTATCACCCTGCTGAGTTGGGGTTGTTCAAGGCAGTGCAAGACTCCACAAAGGTTGGCTGGTTTGGATCCAGGAGCGCCGGGCTCGCCTGAGGAACAGGGCAGATGTGATGCTGGAAACACACCTGTGTTCTCCATGGGCAGCACTTTTACCTGGATTTTAACTTTTTTTAATACCATTTTCCTGGTACTCTCTACCTTCAGTTGCATTTTGGTTGCTCTAAATAACTTCCTGCCATCATTTACCTTTGCCATCAGCTCTTGACCCTCTGCTACTGAGGAAGTTGCCTGTTGATTCCCATATGTTATGGAACCTTTTTGTTCCTTTTAATGGATTAATTGCCATGGGGAGGTTCTCAGTCTTGTTCCAGGGCTTCTTGGAGCTGATAAGATCCTTGTCCAGTGCCTTGTGGAACCCCAGGTAGCCTCTGTCTGCACATGTGCCAGCTCCTCAAAGACCTCAAGGTGCTTGAGATGCATTTGCAGAAGCCACATCGAAGTCTTCTCACGTCTCCATTAATGCCAAGGGGCAGAATGTCTGGGGTGGAGCGAGCCCGGTGCTTCCCGGGTGTCCTCCGGTGCGGTGGTGAAGCCGCCTCTTCTCATTCTGTTCTGGCTGGCTCAAGGATGGGTCCCACAGGTGTGAAACTGCTTGGGCAACAAGAGAGGCATTAACAAAGCTTGTTTACTCATTTTGTGTAAGGATTAAAACAGGCAATTGCCAAGCTCTGTCCTCATGCTGAACCCGCACAGCCCGTGTTTGCTGCCAGGGCCCCGCACAGCCCGTGTTTGCTGCCAGGTCCCCGCACAATGCCAGCGCTGTCTCAGCTTTCACCCCACAGAAACCTCTGTGGGTGGAATTCAATCTGGGCTGTGCTCCGCTTCCTTCAGGTGCTGCGGAGGAGGAGTTGAGTGAGGAGCTGGAAACACGAGCACGGAGGCAGCTCCTGTGGTTACTGTGAGTGTGGTAGGGCTGCCCGGGAGTGCAGCGCCGGCCTTTTCTGCCTCTCCACCACCCCAAGTTCCTTGATGATGCAGAATGTAACTGTTAATTGGGCCGGTGGTTTGTGGAGGAGGGGTGGGAGGTCTGGTAGGGTGTTCCTGGGGGCAGTTGGTGCATGTTCCGTGATGCGAGCACCCACAAAATGCCATTTCTTGTACCTGGAGATTGTCTGCCTGGCAGGAGGTGCCAGGCTGTGTGTTTGCTGTGTTCAATAAAGGTGTACAACAAACAGGTGCAGGATCCTGTCTTCCAGCAGGCGTGGGATGTTTAGTTACTCCATCCCTGCTACCCTGGGGTGTGTAACCCCCGTGTTACAGGGCTCAAATACCCAGCGTTGGTGAGCTACGGCAGGCACGGGATTTGCCTTCCTGGTGGTAGAGGAAAAATCTTTCCTTGGCAGAAGCTGGTGCTGAGCCTGTGCTGAGGACGATCGGCAGCATGCGTGGCCGAGCGACCTGATGGTCCTTGGGGGTGTTGGGGAAGCAGCAGTTTGGGGCTAAGCACTGCCCAAGCAGCTCCTGATTCCGTACAATACTCCATGTAAGTACAATGGGAGTTGTAACAACTGCAGCAAGGCAGCTCTAAGGACTCCCTGTATCATCCTGATAATCCAAATCACCTCTTAGAAAGTGCCATGAGGAAGTGGCAGAGCAGCCATGGGCATGGGTTTTCCCTGGAAGAAGCCACGTGGGGTGTGACGGTGGCACCACTGCCCTGTGGTCCCAGGACTCCCACATTCACACCTCCCCAAGAAGAGCGTGTAGGAGAGTTGTTTTCAATGGGAAGATGACATGGAGACCATAGAATTTATCTCTTATTTGCATGTCTGCTTATAAAAGGATGTAACATCCCACTCCTGTGGCTGTCAGCAGAATCAGGCTCTTAAAATCTGCCTAATTATGGATCTCGCGGTACCATCAGCAGCCTCAGGGAAGCAGTACCTGGTCGGAGCATCACAGGAGGGAGCAGGAGGTCAGCAAGGTGCTGACTTGGGAAAAGGGCGTGGAAAGTCAACGGGAGCATCTGCTTTGGTCCTGGATTTCAGCTGAGATAATGCAGGGAAAAAGGGCATGAACTGAGTGGGAAGTGCAAGTTTTGGGGAGGAAGGTTGGGCTTTGTGTTCTTGGCAAGCACTGTCTCACTGTAAACTTTATTTATCTTTGATCTAGAGGAATGGGATCCAAAAATCAGAGAAATAAACAGAAGATTTCAGAACTATTTTTAAATCTGCTTCCAAGTGCTGCAGGGTCAGTACTGTGCGTGGTCCTGCTGCTCTGAGCACCGAGGAGGATTTGCAGAGTGTCTGAGACGGAGATGGTAAAATTCAGGGGCCAATGGGCCCCAGAAGAGTCCTGACACAGCCAACGTGTGTTTGCACATCACAGCTCCTACGCTGGGACAGGGAGGCTATAGTGGCTTCATTCCAGGATTAAATGGAAAGACCTCTTTAATGGGCTTTACGTGTCCCCTCTGTTTTTAAAACCCTCCCGAACCAGGCAAATTTTCAGGAGACCAGCAAATGCTGTGCACTCAAAGCTGGACCTTGCCCAGCGTCGGCCCCGCAGCCGAGTGTCCTGTTCGCTGTCACCAGGATGGGGACGGAGAGGGGCCGCTGTCTCCTGCCAGCAGTAACCGCCCTGCACAGCCCCGCCGGCCCCGGTGCCTCCATCACGAGGGTGAAGTCAACGCCAATGTCACACGCTGGTGTCACACGCTGGTGTCACACGCTGGTGTCACCCGCACCGTGTTGTCTCTTCTCCAGGGACACCACTAACAGAAATTACTATAAAACAGGTTTCCTGCCAACCTCGGCAGCTCTAATGAGTCAGGAAGTCGTAAGTAATCTGGGAATAGGGGAACTGTTGACAGAGCCTAATTATTTTCTGACAGTCTTTCTAACACCGTTAGAAAATAAAACACCTACGTAGGCTCCGGAATCGCAGACGGGGTTAGTGATATTCCGCAGGCACCTGCTAATTTGTCCCCACGATCCCGGTTTAGGCTCCTTCCCCCTCACACCTGCCGCTCTCCGGCTGCTTCTGCAGGAAGAGGAACTTAGAATAAAGAGAGAAAATACCTCACTGACACAGAACCACTGCAGCCTGCTCCCACGGCTTTTCCCAGTTCTGGGGCCCACAAGAGGAGTTTTATGGCTCCGACTGGATCCCAGGAAACCTTGTACATGTGCTTTGTTGACCTGCCTCGGTGTGATTATTCCCCCCAGTCCTGCTGCTCTGTGCTGCACCATGGACTAACCATTTATTTAGTCCTTTAAAATTCTAATTGTCCGGGACTGTTCGGTCCTCCCAAAAAAAAAAGGGATTATTAATTCTTTCTCCAAATTTGGCCTTTGCCCATAGCCTCCCTGTCTTGGAATGCCGGGAGCACCAGGGCCTCTCTCCTTTCCAGCTGTTACCAGGGCAGTGCTTTGGAAGCTCCCCCAGGCTGGGTGAGCTCAGGCGGGATTGCACAGCCAGGCTGCTCCTGCCTAGCCCCACAGAGCACTAGGACTCCTTTTTTCTCTGCTTTGACCCCCCATTTATGTTGTTATTTGTGCCCTACCAGCTCTGCCCTTCCCAGGACTCTGCAAAGCTCTTCACAGCCAAACACGCTCCAGCAGCTGTCGTGGAGCTGCTCCTGCTGGGCCAGCAGCATCCGGGCTTTCGGTGCTGTCCTTTCGCTGCCCAGCCATGAATTCCTGTGCCTCTCAAAGGCACCTTCTCGATCCTGCATTGCTCCGTCCCTCAGCACTCTGTCTCTCACCACTTCCCTTTCAGGACTAAGATCTGTTTTCCTTCCCCACCACAGCCCATCTGGTGATGGCACCTTCTCCAAGAGCCTCTGTCTCCCTCATCACTCAGACAGGAGGTGAGTATAGCACAGTCTTGCATTGTTTTCCCTGGATGCTTCCCAAACAATTCAGTTTTGTAGTGCCAGCATGGCAGTAGCTCTCTCTCCTCTCATGGACAGACATTCCTCCCTCCCTTGCAGGGGCAGAGCAATCCCTGCCTGGCACAGGTGAATCCCCCTTTCCTTCTGAAGTTGTCAGGTTTGAGATTGCCAAAGGGGAACCTTTCCCTTCAGCTCTCCCGAGTATGACTGCTCCAAGAGAGCTGGAGAGGGACTTTGGAAGGCCAGGACAAGGGGGAATGGCTTCCCACGGCCAGAGGGCAGGGTTAGATGGGATATTGGGAAGGAATTGTTCCCTGGGAGGGTGGGGAGGCCCTGGCGAAGCTGTGGCTGCCCCATCCCTGGACATTTTGCTGAGGGACTCAGTGATCACAGCAAACCCTTCTGGAAGACTTAACTCAGGAGGACACTCGTGCCTGACTCAAACAACGTATGGGTGAGCAGTGCTGAGCACCCTGAAACAGCAGCAGAACTGCGGTGTGCCACGATGAATGTTCCTGGGGACCAGGACGGCTGCATCCCGGCTGTCACTGCTGAGGGAAGGGTCCTGGAGACCTCCGTGGCACACTCTGGGCAAGGGCTGGTCACCAGGCGTGATGGCTGATGGACAGGGCTGAAATCCACAGACGTGCTGGAGTCCTGTGCCCTCCTGCCACACCGTAAATGAAGTCAGGCGGAGGAGACGAAAAGCCAGGACAGCTCCAGGAATTAAAGCAGCTCGTCTGGGATGAAAGAGAAACCGACATCAAACGCCACCAACCATGCACCGTGCAGCTGCCACCGCTCTGCCAGGGCTGTGAAGCCACGGACACCACGCGTGTCCCACCGTGACGCCACGAGCACTGCCCGGTGCCCTGCGGGCAGGGAACGTGGCAGAACAGAGCGCTGGGGCTCCAAGGACCAACTCAATGGTGTCACAAGCATGGCACCACGGTCGAGTGCCCGGTGAAGGCACCAGCGTGGCCATCCCACAGTGACCGACTGACCGGCGGGGCGTGGGGCTCAAGGGTCGTTCACTGGCCGTTGGGCTGTGGTGAGTGCATGGAAGCTGCTGAGCGTTTTCAGGAGGAGATTTTGCTGGGATCTGAGAGCGGACTGGCAAGGAGCTGGCAGCAGGAGGGACGGGAGCCAACCTTTTGGTGTCCCAGGGAAACCGGACCCTGTGCGGCGCCGGAGGCACGCGGCAGCTGTTCACAGCTCCTTCCGCCTCCATTTTTCACAGCTTAAGCACTCGCCTGGCACCTCCATCCCCTCACACACAACCCCTCTTGCTTTGCCATCCCTTCCCCACTTCCAAAGCAGATTTTGGACACCTTGGAAAAGTAATTGTACATCCGTGCAGGACACCTTTCCACACCTCCTCCCCCTTCTCACACCTTTCAGCGAAAGGGAGTCCCAAACTCCCTCTCAAGAACTCAGTGCTTGCGTTCTCCCGATTTCCCTGTGGGGCATTTGTTTCTTAAGGGAGCTGCCACCCGTGTCAATGATAACGCACTGTTGACACTGCTTTTGCATTTGCATGTTATTTGGAAATAGCTGGTTTTTAGGGACAATACCCACCAGTGGGTTTGCCAGCTCTGCCTTGTGCGTTTCCATGGCAGAGCCCTGAGGGTGGATGGAGCTGTGGTGGCACCACAGCCGGCCCTGACCCGCGGGGTGTCCTCACGACCCCCAGCACCGGGCTGGGAGGGTCGGGCACAGCCCCCCGAGGCACAGCCCCGGCCGCGGGAGCCGGGGACAGCCGGTGCTGCCGCCCTCACCCCGGGGCTCCCCCAGAGACCATCCCGGGGGCTCCCGCGAGGGTCTGGCCCGGCTGCCCTCACGCCGGGGGGCTCCCCTGAAGAGCTCCCCTGATCCCGGGGGCTGCCCTGAGGGACTATCCCGGCCCCTCACCCCGGGGGGCTCCCCTCAGAGTCCATCCTGGGGCTGCCCTTCAAGGGCCCTCCCGGCTCCCCTGATCACCGGGAGCTCCCCCTCGGGGCTCCCCTCGCCCCGGCTCCCCTCAGCGCAGGGGTGTCCCGTGAGGGTCCATCGCGACCTCCCCCACCCCACCCCTTCCAGACT
>VZTA01027917.1:192392-232285 GCA_013398855.1 Mohoua ochrocephala | reverse complement strand
CTGCGGCCCGCCCGGGGTCCCTCCCGGGGCTCCTGCCGGCCCCCCCCGGCCCCGGCTCTGTCCGGGCCAGGGAGACAGACACGCTCCGGCCTGGAGCGGGAACTAACGGGCAGCGCGGGCGGGTGGGGGCCCCCAAAGCTGCCCATTAAAGTCTCCCGGGAACACGGTTCAGTGGAACAAGAGGGCTCGGATTTTTTGGGGTGGGATGCCCTGGTTTGGGGTAAAAACGGGCGCAGAGCCCGGGAAGCGGAGGGTCAGGGGTCCCGGTGCCGGGAGCTCGGAGCATCTCCGGGCGTTATCCCCGTGCTCCGGGGTAAAGCAGCATCGTCTGTGGGGAGTCGGACCCGGAGGGGATGAAGTGGGTTTAAAAGTAAATTAAATTAACTTCTGTTTTCGTAATACCGCATTTGAGCTCTGACAAGTGCACATGAACACGGGTAAGTCCATCAGGACAAGTGTTACATACTACAGAGTTTTTAACTCATTTTCTCGTGTTTAAAAGACTTGAAAGCCGTTACTGTTAATTCGTGGTACCAGAAGTACCTGTTAGTAGCTTATCGGTAGTTTGTTGAGCATATCTGCCCACAGTACAGCTGGTGGGGGGAGCAATTTTGGGGGTGTACAGCGAGAGAAATGGAAAGTCTCTTATTGCCCTGAAGTGAAGGTTTAAACCAGTTTAATGTTGTTACAGGAAAGATTTAACTTTTTTAGGACTGTAATATGGCCATTAACTTCGAATTGTGTGTTGGTAAGAGATGAAGGTAAAAGAAAGACTTTAATGAATCAAAGTACATCTTGGAAGCTCTCAAACTGCTCAGAGTAATTGTCTCTCTCTTTAAAGTTATCACTGGTAGCTTGTAAGTTTTTTTTAGGATGTTACTAGAGGGGCTCAAGGCTCTCTGGTTACCCAGCACAATGTGTTCCAGTTGGTTTCAGTCCTAGTGCCGGCAGTAGGAGGAGTATTTTGGAACAGGGTAATTCAATTATAAATACAAGTGATAAACCCCTTCGCAGTTGTGATTTATCCTACTGGAAATTCGGGAAGTGTGCGGTGTTAGTTTGTAACACATCGAGAATAAAAATGTTCAGTGTAAGTCACAAAATTGCTTCAAGGGCTTGTTAATTGAGCACAACTTTTGAACTGCCCAGTCTTACTGTGAATTCTCTTTTATTTTTTGGTGTTTAATGGGATGGTTGAGTGTTTCAGGTTGGAAAAGAGTCTCAAACCGATTAATCAAGAGTGTATTTTTCTTCCGGTGCGTAGATGTGGGTTCAGAGCTGGAAGAGGTCGAGGGAAGGATGTTGTGGTCGCAATGAGCTGCTTGATCCAAGCAAGATGCCGTGACAGAGGTGTATAAAGCTAAAGGGTATAAAGAGAAGGGTTATAAAGAGGTTAAAGCAAGTTTTGCTTCCCATATTTTGTCATAATAAAAGATCAAGGAGACGATAAGTTGAAATGCAATTTAAACTTTAGAATCAATGAATATACTTCTTGAGGGTGAGCAGTGAAGTGGTTGTGAGCATGATTTTAGCTGGATTTAGGAAAGGTGTTGGGGGTTCTCTGACTGCTCGGAACACGCTCCAGTGTACCTTTTTTTTTTCCTAGATAGATACAGATAAGTTTATCCCGTGGACAAGTGCTCTGGCTCAGGGTACAAGTACAACTGATGAGATAAAGGGAAAGGTCTGAACACAGTGAGAGAACCACAAATATGCATTTATGATGAGGGTGTGTTAGAGCGAGTAGTTTCTTATAACTGCTCTGCTTTTAGCAGCGCAGCCGCCCCGCGGGTGGAATCCAGCCCCAGGTTGAACTGGGGCCAGTCCCTTCTCCTCTGAATTGCATTCCTGTGCGCGTCGGGCGCTCGTGGCTGGCGATCCCGGCCTCGGGAGTCGTCGCCGATGGGCGCTGGGGAGCACAGAGCTTCTGAGAGAAGCCGAGCTTGGGGTCGTCTGGGGAGTTACTGGGGTTTCTGACATACAGAATTGGGTTTGTTGGAGTTAAAGAGGCAGAGTCTGCGTGCACCGATTAAAAAAAGCGAAGTTACGTTTGGAAACCCGGTGACCGAAGGTTTTTGTAGTGTGATTTTTTTTTTTTTGTGGTGTATTTTCTCCCCTTCTCTGGAGAGGCTGAGTTGTGTCATCAGCCTGTCCTCGCACCGTGTGCTAAAGTTTTGGCTTGTGCCACCATTTCAGTGAAGCGTTTTGTTTTCATGTTCTTGTAAAAAAAAATGTTTAACAAAGGTCTAAAAGCCCCCATACCTCAGGTGAGTGTGAGTGGGTAATGTAAACTCAGCCCACAGCGTGAGTCGATAATGTAAACTCTGCTCTGATAAGTCATTTGAGTCATTTCTTTTCATTTATGCGTATCTTGGGACAGGGAATATTTTCCTTGAGTGTCTAAATGCTGTGTGTTCCAGTTTTTGCCCCTGTAGGTGCGTTTCCACGAGCAGCTCCAGCCAGAACGATTCCCACGTGCGCGGTTCAGGCAGTCGTGTGCTCCTCTTCCTTGTGGCTCCGCTCACGCCAGCTCTGACGTGGCTGCAGTGAGCTGGACCGGGGAGCCGGTCGTGTTGAAATTAACTCAGCTTCTCCCTTATTCCTTCCCAGAGGAAAAGGGGAGGAGAGATAATTTTTAGCGGGGTGAGTATCCTGCGTTCGCTGTGGGTCTCCATGAGTGGCTCATGCTGACTCAAGGAAGGGACGTGTGGAAACTGGCCTTGGGGAAAGGTGGGACTAGTTCTTTCAGCAGCTTATATTGGCTTAAAATGATAGTGAAACTATACTGAACTTGCAGGCCTCTGCAACAGGCTCTCCAGATGTTTTGTGTATTGGTTGTAGCTGTTAAAAATGAAAGAAAGGGGAAGTGTGGATTCCAAGGCCTGTTGCTGGAGCTCGTCCCACAGACCCTGAGGAGCTGACTGGTGTGAAGGACTAAAACCAGTCTTTTAATGTATAGTCAACATTAAATAATGTATAATCAGTTAAGAAATGCTTTGTAACCGTTGCAGAAGGATGGCATCTCCTGCTAAGAAGTTAATAGTGTTATAAAAAAATACGCATCACTTCATGCTGAAAATATTTAGGCTGTAGTATGTTTCTTTCCCGTCTTTACATAACACACTGTCCTTTTTGGAATAAACCAACCCAAATGTGCATAGAGATTAGTAATGTAGTAGAAAAATCACTGGAGCATAAAACCTAAAACCTCGAGGCTGGTTGTCCTGTGGTTGAATATCATCTGCAGCATTCAAATAGAGCAAAGTTGGCTCTTCGTTGGCAATAGGCGAAGGTGAAAACCTGTAATTAAAGCAGTTCATCAGATGTCAGGTACCAAATCTGATTAAACATGGGATTAATTTGGCTAATACATTCATTTTGAATTACCCAATAGTGCGTGTGTACTAATAAAGTGGCATTTTTGCACCGCAGCAAGCGCAGTTAGAAGTTTTTATTCACCTCCCGGATTTTGCTTTCCACAGCGGAGTGACTATAAAACTGGGAGACTTCCTGGAATTTGGTAGCAACAAGAAGAATGTTAGCAGTCTGATAAATAGCTCTTTTGCCCTAAAAACGTTATATAATCAAAACTCAAATGTTCTTCGTGCTTAAATGTGAACTGACTGTAATCCAGTTGCGTTTGCTGGGAATCGTGATACAAAACGTGGTATTTGGTGGTTTTTCTTTTTCCCTACCAGAACTTTTTTCTTCCCGTGATCCCAGGGATAACTCTAGTAAGACAGTGACTAAATTATCGAAGAGCGATGGAAAAGATGCTCTGTAAAAATAGTTTTGAACTTTAGAACCGGTACCAGCAGGTTTTAGGGACAGAAATCAGACTTGGCTTCTTTTTGTAGCAATTTGTATCTTCTTTTTGTAAGTGGCAGAACGTGCCGCGGCGGATGCGCTGTTCTGAGCGCTCTGGGAGGGATGGATCCCTACATCCACCTCTCGCAGCTCTCCCAGCCGCCCCCGGGGCATTCTGACTTAACCGAAATGGATTCAACCAAAGTTCCTTAACTTGTGCGTCAGCCTCGTAAATGTCCTTTCCTCCTTGGAATCTTCCTCCTTTATTGGCTTTCAAAACAAAACTCTGGAATGTGTTGCTGCAAGATGATTGTGTGGTGCTGGGGGTAGGGGGGAGGACTTTGAATTCACGGCTTTCCAGGGTGTAATTTGAATATTCCGGTGGCAGAGCTGTCTGAGCAGCCCCTTTTCCCCGCCGTCTGTTCTCACCCATGGGCTGCGCTCTGAATCGTGCCAGCACAATTGTCGTTTGTGGTTGGGAGATGAATGGGATTGGAAAACTGATCTAGAATGGGGATATTGTACTTGTGATCGGATTTTCTCACATTGTTCTGCTTCCTGGTCTAGTTACCGTGCAGCTGCACAAGGAGTGGGGTGATGGCAGGAGAGGGGGGCTCTGGAGCGCTGGGATCGAGTGGTGGAGGTGGGAGCTGAACTGGCTCTGCCATGGAAAGAAATGCTCCTCGCCTGGTGCCTTCTGTGCCTTCTGCTGTGCCTGTGCTCTTGTGCCGAGACCCGGACACACAGGATTCCTGCTGGGGCTGCTTTCTGGGAACTGGTGAGGGAATCTGGCTCTGGAGCTCGGAGGGCTCGGCAGGGCACCACAAAGGCTCCCTGCCACAGGGGTGGGTGAAGGAGTGTGAGACCGCTCCTGCCTTGGGCTCTCTGTTTGTACCCAGGTGTAAATCATGGAATGGTTGGGGTTGGAAAAGACCTTTAAGATCCCCAGGCGTCAGCCCAGCCCCACCATGTTCATCACCAGCAGTGTCCTCAAGTGTCACATCCACAGTTTTTGAACACTTCCAGGGATGGGGACTGCGCTAATGCCCTGGGCAGCCCTTTCCATGAAGAAATGTGTGGTGTGAATCAAGGAGTAGGGGAAATTAAAAGGAATTAAGTAGTTTTTCTTTGGTTCTAAGACTAGTTGGATTCTTTTATTGTCAATTTTACTTGTTTTGAATACTTTGTTGTTCTCCAAAAGTTGTGGTGTTTTTCCTATTAGAGAATCTCCATACATTGCTCAATTCTTTTGTCCCTTTAAGTGTCCAAGGCCAGGTGGAAGGGGCTTGGAGCAACCTGGTCTAGTGGAAGGTGTCCCTGCCCGTGGCAGGGGGTGGAAGGAGATGAACTTTAGGTCCCTTCCAACCCAAACCATTCCATGGTTCTGTGTTTCTGTACTGCAGATTAGTGTTGTCAAGAAGTAGAATTTTCTCATCATACATTTCTGAGGTTGTAGGTTAAGATTTTTCGTTTTTTATGAAGCATCTGACCTTTGTTTATAAATTTTCAACAGCACAGTTACCTTTTGGTATCTGTAACTAAAAATGATTGGCAGCCTGGAGCCTTGATCTGACTTTTGCACTGGTACACAGGTTATGTCGTTTTATATGGAAGTGTGTTTCACAGAATCATTTAGGGTGGAAAAGACCCCTAAAGTCGAGTCCAACTTTTGAGTGATCCCCACCTTGTTGACCGGACCAGAGCACTGAGTGCCATGTCCAGTCATTCCCTGAACACCTCCAGGAATGGTGAAAATGAAAGAGAAATAATATTTCAATCTGTACAAAAAGGCAACAGCCTGAGCTCATTTTGAAGTGTAGGAGTGCTGGTGAACCCCAGCAGGAGTTGGTGAGTGGCCAAAGTGCAGGTGAAGTAAGGTGTGTGGCCATGTCCCTGCAGTTATCACGTGTGTTATCTCGCTGGGTATGTAGAGAGTAAACTGGTGAGGCTGAACGTTCAGGCCAGGTTTTGGGGTTTTCTTTGGGGAGGGTTTTTTGTCATTAGCAATTGTTTTAGGAACTGACCGAAACGAACTCTCAGATCCAGCTTTGAACAAACTCTCAGATCCAACTTTGAATTGTGTAGTAATAGCAGGTGCTAATGGACACGCAGTAAAATCCCCAGGAACTGCTGTTTGCAAAGCAAGCAGTGCTTCAGCAGTGTTTAAAATGTAAATGTCCGACTTCAGGTACGTTATTTTACTGTGTTGTGTAGCTCTGAGGCATCTGTGAGGTGAATATCACTTAACCAGACTGAGGAATGTTGTCAATTTACATAAATACACTCTGTAAATCGTTCTCCATTCCCTTCCATCACTCGTCCCTTCAGCATTTGGAAAGGTTTTATGGTTGCTTTGTAAATAACTGGAAAGAATTTGGGGTCACCTTACAAAGTTTATGAAACCGATGTGCTGAAGAAACACCAGGTTTTGATCCTAAAAGCAGGTTTGAGTTGTGGTGAAGGTCAGGAGGTTGGGCAGAGGGAGGGAAGATGGACGGTGGTTCCTGTCAATGCCCAGACGAGGGGAAGATACGGAAGAGGGAGATTCAAAGACAGTCCTAAAAAGTTTCCAAATGTTGGAGTTTCCATTCCCGTTCAGAAAAACTGACACTACATCCAGTTGTTTCAGTCCCTCATTGTCTGGAGGCCTGATGTTTTTTGTGTGTATGGATTCACTCAGCAGAAGAATCAGTGAGTTTGGATAGGAGCACTATGGGGTGATTGGGGAATAATCAGCTGCAGAGTTCAGAGCTTCTGTTAACTGACAGTTTTCTGCCTTTGCAGCAGAGATCCTGCGGTGGAGATGTGTGAATCCTTACTATTTGGGGCAGAACAGGACTGTCTAGACTTTAACTCGGTTCTTTTTTGACTCTTGATTTGGTTTTGGACTCAGCAAGAAATCCCACAGTCTAGCTGTATACGTGGTGACGAAATACTTGTGTTTCATTTAAAGTTTACTCTGTTTTCAGTTTAGGAATGAGGAGGTCTCCTGGTAATATTTGAGTATGTTTTGTTTCTCAGGGAGGAAAAAAGGCAGCTTTCCTTGGAATGTGTATTCCTATTAAAGCAGATTTACTGAGGAATTTATAATTACAGTTTCTAATAGTCTTGGTTTTATCTCATAAGTAAATGCGGCAGAGCCCAGGAATCTGATTTAGGTTAAACTTCTGGAAACAGTCAGATGTTCTGGTGGTGGGAGAGGAGCCGGGTGAGTCTTGTGGAGGCAGTGCCAGCTGTCAGTGTCAGCCCTTGGGGCTGGCAGGGGCCTCTGGAGATCATGGAATCGGTGCTGGGACCGTGCCCAGCTGGGTCTCACCGTCCTCACGGAGACCCCACAACCTCCCTGGGCAACCTGGGCCAGTGCTTGGCTGTCTTCATGGATAAGATAAATCAGATGGAATTGAATGTGTTTTAATTGGTGCCTGCTGCCTCTTGTGCTGTCACGGGGTGCCGCTGAGAGGAGCCTCTCGTTGCCTCCCATCAGGAATTTCCACACATGGATAAGATCTCCCTGAGCCTCCAGGCTGAGCCAACCCAGCTCTCTCAGCCTTTCCTTGTGTGAAAGATGCTCCAGGCCCTTCATCCTCCTGGCCCTAAATCCATGTTGTTTGTGACTTCTGAAGAGCTTCTGCTGTTTGTATGTAAAATTCCACACCAGGAATTTTAGAGTTACATTGTAGTCACTTTCTTACTGGGGCACTAAGTCAGATTTTTCCTCTGGAATATAGTGATTTATTTATCTGTGATTTATCTATTATTTTCCTGGACACTAGGTTGTCTCCTATTACCTTTGCTGAGGATATCTACTAGGATCAGACCCTATTGGGAGGTGCGACTCTTGCTGCTCCCTTACAAAGAAGCTTATGCCTGTTTGTCACCAGCACATGCCTTTGAAAGTGACATTTTGGGCATTCCTGGAGTTCTGCGCTCCTGCCACACTCAGCATCTTCAGCAGCTTTCAATTCCTATGTGCGTGTCAGAGAAGGAATTTCCATCATCTCTTGTGTGCAAGAGTGTTTGTGTGAGCAGTGCCCTTCCTTAGCAGGTGTGCAGGTCTCACCTGGGAGTAAATCCTTTCTAAAGGAGGCAAAAATCCGTAACACTTCGTTTTAATTTCAGGACATCTGAATTCTGACTGGGGCCATCTGCCTCGCTTGGAAACTTGAACCATGCCTGGAACCAAGTTGCTCTTTAATCAGATGGGGAAATAATTTGATTTATTTTGTGGCCTGAAAGAGTTGAGTGTAAGCTTCAGTAATTCAGTTCTTTGCTGCTGCTTAAGTGAAAACTGTGCTTTCGGAGGTGTGGTGGTGAGGAGGATTATGCTGGGTAGAGCACATTTGGGTGCTCCCTGCCGTGCAGGTATTTCGGTACATACAATAGCAAAAGAATTCCTTTAGGAAGATTTAGTGCAGCTGAGCCAGGCTGAACCAGGGAGCGAGTCTGTAGCTGACTGTCAGAATTTGAAAGAATTATAATAGAAATACTCTTCTAAACTTCCTGGTTCTTGTCAAGCTTTGCCTGTCAGAGAGAAGAGCTTGGCTAATCTATATTTAGCCATCCTTAAATTTTAGGTAGCTTGGGAGTTCTAGAGCAGTTCCACCACTGATTCCTTCATTGCTGTCTCCCAGTTCCATTTTGATTTTAGCTCTGTAGAGCAGCAAGGAATCTTTTGTTCACATTTTACCATTAAATGATTGGCTTAAGTCCCCATTTGTCTCCTGAGAGTTGTGTGTGAATGTACTTGGAGAAGAACTTGCTTAATGCTTTGAAAACCTGTTTTTGTGAACAGCTTGCATCTTTATCTCCCCGAGGAACCCCTTCCAGGTGCAGTGGCTGTCACAGGGTTACCTGAGCGTGCTGCTCATGCCCCTGATCGGTCGGTCCCTTCGAAGCGTTAGAGGTGTCAGACTCACCGGAGCTCTGTAACTGTGCTGAGGAGGGCTCTTTGTTAAACATTGCCTTTGGTCTGAAGAACAGTGTTTATCATCAAACACAGCTGAGTTAGCAGTAGAAAGCAAAGTGATGGTAGGGAGCATAAACATTTCTCAGTTTTGGTGATGATGAAAGAACAAACCTTTTAATGAGAGTAAAGGCAGGGAGGCGTGGGGGCGGTCTGTGGGCTTGAGGTGCTGGGTGTCGTGTTGGGAGTTACTGGGACAGGTCAGGTCTCAGGAGCACAGCCTGTCCATCCAGGTTTATAATGAAATACCGGACCCAAGGGGTGGCTGCAGTGTGTTGGAAGTCTGTCAGAATGCCTTTTATTCTTCACCTTACGTACAGCCTCAAAAGAAAGAAGTGCCTGTATCTTTCATCACTGCTGTTGCTTTTCTTGCTCACAGGAAATGTAAGAGATGACAAAAATAACCCTATCAGAAAAAATGGTGCAAACCTGAAAAGGCTGAGAAATGTTGTTCTGAAACAACAGTAAACTGCGAGTCAGGTGGATTCTGCGTGTCCCTGAATTCGGATGGGGCTTTGTACCTAAGGAACTGCCTGATTACCTCTGTTTCTGGTGAACTTTGATTTTTGAAACAACACAGGTGTTTTAAAGGGGCTGATAAATAGCTGTTACTGATGTTCTTTGATCACTTGGTATTTGGGTTTCTTTGAACATTTCAAGGTCAGGTTGGACGGGGCTTGGAGCAGCCTTGGCTACTGGAAGGTGTCCCTGCCCGTGGCAGGGGGTGGAATGAGGTGACCTTTAAGGTCCTTCCAAGTCCAGCCAGTCTGAGATTCTGTGATTCCACGATTCTGTGTTCGTGTACCTGCAGCTCTGTCAGCCTGCCTGCTGCTCTGCCTTGTCCACGGTGGTATTTTCGGAGTATTTTTACATTCTTCAGTTTTTGTCTGGAGTTTACAACTGCATAGGATGGATGTCTCAGTAAGTCATTACTGGTCCATTCCTTGAAGTGACAATTCCTAAATAATGTTGTTCTCTCATTCTGAGATGTGTAAAATTGGATGCAAACAAGATCCAGGATTTATACTGCCTGTCTACATTTATAAAAGTCCTCTTTGAGCTGTGAATGGGGATGACTGAAACACAGCCAGGAAAGCTTTATTTGATATTTGGATGAATGCCATAAATAGAATTCAGCTAACACATGCCTTTGTCTGTTGTTGAAATTCAACTTTAAAAGGATTAATTTCTCAACTCTACCCTGCTGTGCAGAATCCTGAATATTGAGATTAGCAGCTTTTCTGAAGGTTGGTGGGATATACTGCAGGAGCTGGTTACGAATTGCTTGCAAAATTACCTATTTAATACTGCCATTTTTGGTAGTAATACTTGTCCTTTAAAAAAATACAAGAAACTACTTTTGGCTTTCATTTTTATTTTTAAGTAAAAGAAATAACGATGCTGTGGAGATGTTCGAGGCTGGGTTGGATGGGACTTGGAGCAGCCTGGTCTAGTGGAAGATGTCCGTGTCCATGGCAGGAGGGTGGAATGAGATGGACTTTTGGGTCACTTCCCACCCAAACCAGTCTGGGATTCTGTGATATTAGAGTTGGGATCAAATGTTAATTACTTTAATAATTAATCATATATTACTGGCTGTCTTTCTCTAAAACAACAGCCTTTCAGAAAACTCCTCTCTGTCCTTCGCTAACACACTATAATGTGCATTTCGGGGAGTAGCAGCACTTGCAGGCAGGATTTGAATGTTAGTGCCCAGTGCTGCATCATCAACACGGAGCACTCGGATCCTCTGGGGATTCTTCAGAGCGGAGCTGCACCAACATCAGCTCTTTAATCCTGAAGTTTTCTAGCACAGGCAGCACCGCGGCATCTGCCTTTCCCTCGGCGCGCGTGAAGCCTGTTGATTTAGGGTTTGCTGCTTTTGTCTGAAGCCAGGGGGAACTGGAAGGAAGATTTTCTGTTTGGCTGTGTAAAACATCCTTGTATACACTGCAGTTTCTTTGAAAACCTGCCACTGTTGCTGTAGCAGCAATCTAGCCCTGCCAGGGCTGACAATAACAGGAGTGCTGGCGGGAAGACCTGCTTCCAGTCTTTCCCTGCTCCACCGTCGGCAGATACGCTGGGGATGGTGTGGCAGATAGAGGAAACGGTGCTCTGCAGTTTGTTCCCTCTGTCAGGACAGCATGGCAAGTCTCTAGTGACAGACTTGCATCTGAGAGCTGTGTGGAAATCCAGGGGCAGTGTTGGGCAATTAGGCAGAACATGCTAATTAGTCTTTACGTATTTCAGGTTGCGCGCTCAATTTGTATTGAGTCCTTTGTTTAATTGTATTTGGAGACATACTCAAAAATGTGGAATAAAAGCAATGTTTTAGTAAGTGTAACCTGGTGGATTTGGCACTGGGTGAGACAGATAGGACTGGGAGCCTTGTGAGTTACGACCTTACTGCAACTCACCTTCAACTCTTGCAAAAATAGGAGCAATTAGACCAGTAACTCTGTAAAATGTTTTAGGGTGTTAGGTAGCGTCTGTTGTCCTGCTCAGCCTCACTGCCTATGGGCTGCTTCTTGCTCTCTGGCTTTTGCCGTGCAGTTATATCACAGAATGTCACAAATGTCACAGAATCCTAGGATGGTTTGGGTGGGAAGAGACCTTAAAGCTCATCCTGTTCCACCTCTGCCATGGGCAGGGACACCTTCCACTGTCCCAGGCTGCTCCAAGCCCCGTCCAACCTGGCCTTGGACACTTCAAGGATCCAGGGGCAGCCCCAGCTTCTTTGGGCACCCTGGGCCAGGGCCTCCCCACCCTCACAGGGAAGGATTTCTTCCCAATATCCCATCTAAATCTATATCCCCGTGGTTTAGTGGGACTTGGTAGTGCTGTGTTAGCAGTTGGTCTTGATGTTCTTAAAGGTCTTTCCCAACCTTAGTGATTTTGTGATTCTTTGAACAGTTGCTGTATTTTATCTATTCTATGTATGCTCAGGCAGGGTCCTTCTATTTTGCTCTGTTTGAAACCTAAACCTGTTTTCAGGACTGTTTGTCTTGTTTTCCCTGCTGCCAAGCTTCTGATGTTAAGTCAGTGGAGTTGCAAAGATGTTAGGAAATCCAGGAGTATGATAGTCTGTAATATGTCCTAAATCCTCTTTTGACAGGTACAGAAGAAAAGCTGATTTACTCTTTGTTGTGTGTTCTTCTACATCTTTTTTCTTGTAACTTTGTAATATAAAAATCTCTGCTGTCCCTTAAGCAGAGCTGCCGTGGCCTGCAGTTGTCATGGGTGATTCTCACTTCTGCAAGTGAGAGTTTGGATCTCCTGAGGAGTACTCAGAAAAGCCAACCAAACAAAAAAAAAAAAAAAAAAGAAAAAGCCCAAACCCCACCAACAACAACAAACCCTCGGCACTGAAGTAGGAAGTGCTTTAGTGGTCACTGATCTGTCTGGGCTGTGCCTGTCTCCATCTGTTTCTGTTCTGGTTTATGCACTGGGCTTTGTCTCTCTCCTAGTTGCCTTTCTCAGACTCTCAGAGCTTCCTCTGTTGAGCTTCTTACTAGATCCTTGTTATCCTTCTTTGGCTTCCATCCATGCCGGTCCCTGTGCCAGTCCCTATGCCAGTCCCTGTGCCAGTCTCTGTGCCAAGCCCGTTATCGGCATTGCCATCTCAGTGCTTAAAGCATCGCAGGGGCTGGGGGCAGGTTCCCTGCCCTTCCTGGCAGGGGTATGGGTGTGCTGTCTCAAAGCAGCTGGAGGAATGGTTCTGTCTGCTCATTCAAAGACTAAAGGGTGCTGAACTGTGGTATTTGCACTGCAGGAGTTGCTCCTGCGGGTCCCGAGGTTGCTTCTCCCGGTTTAGCCTTGAGGAAGGGAGAGCAGTCGTGCTGGGAGATGTGGACTCTCTCTAGTGGGGTGGCCTAAGTTTTCTGAAGTGTATCCTTAATTCTGTTAGGAATTCTGTTGGGATGCTGGGAAGAAATTCTTCCCTGTGAGAGCAGTGAGGCCCTGGCACAGGGTGCCCAGAGCAGCTGTGGCTGCCCCTGGATCCCTGGGAATGTCCAAGGCCAGGTTGGACAGGGCTTGGAGCACCCTGGGACAGTGGAAGGTGTCCCTGCCCATGGCTGGGGGTTTAACAGGATGCACTTTAAGGTCCCTTCCCACCCAAACCGTTCCATGTTTCTGTGATTCTCTGAATTCTCTGTGTTGTAATAACCAAACTTACTCAGTCAATACTGTTCCTGGGGTCTGTAGGAGAACCTGTTTGTCTTGGGGTGAAGAGCTGGAGGGTTCCTCAGCTGGCTCCTACAGGCTCTTCCTGATGGGCAAAATAATCTGCTTCAAAGTCTTCCCACACTCAAGCTTTTGTGTACAGAAAAATCCCTGAGGGTCACGTGATACGAACGTTTTTTAACAAAGCGAAGCTTTGATTAGATTTTAAATATTTAGAGCTCCCCCATTCCCCCATCATTCTCTAAAAACTCTCTGTGAACTAAGCTATTGTGGTGGAATCAGTGGCCTCCAATAAGCTCAACCACTAAGCTGTGGTGTTTATCGTGGACACTGAAATTCTGAGTAGAACTGAACTTCAAGATAAACAGATTAACCAACCACAAGGTCTTCTGGCAGAGGCCTGGATTTTTTAGGCCCGGAGTAGATTCTGGTTTTAGCATCCCTTAGCCACAAAAGTTTCTGAAAGACGTCAAGTCACATGTATTGTTTTATTAAAATGCAGCGGCCTTTGGAGCGAGGAGTGGCAATTGACATTTGGAGCCTTGGTAATACAGGTTTAGCCTAAAACTGTGTCTTAGATTAGCATCATAGGACCTTTATATATGTGTGTGGGTGCTCTGAAACTGAATTTGCGTCCTCAGCTGGGGGTGAGGTGGAATATGGACACTGTTATTTTTCCTTTATAGTTTCTTTAATTTGCTGAGCACGTGTGCTCACTTCACTGACCTCCCCCGTGTAGCAGAGGCTACTTGCTGCTTCATGATTTCTAATTGTTTTTTAATCTCAGTTCCATATAAACAACTCTCTTGGCCTGTTTGCTTGCTTGTTTTTTTGATCAGCTTAGTGAACATCATTAGAAGAGATTTCTGCTCCGATGCCGCCAGCTGATTAGAGGAGGACACCAAGGTTTTGTCTAATCTCTGGTGTGACTGTCATGTGCTGCAGCAAGGAAATGGCTTTGGAAGAAACAGCCAAATCTGTGCGGGTATTAAACCATGTTGAGGAGACGAGTATCAGTGGGGATCAAATGGGCAGCCATTCAGTGCAGGGAGCTTATTAAAAGACAAGGATTAACTTGGCTGCTGTTCATGAGGTCATGGAAGTGGTAAGGGATTTCCAGGATGTACCTTTCCTTAAGGGCAAAAAAAAATGTCAGCAGCAAGTGGAAAATGCCCCACCTCTGCCTCTAGTGCTGATAATTCGGGTGGTTCTCATCTTCCCCCATGTATTGGTCTGGCTCTTCACATGATTTCCACGGAGCAGGAAATCTGTCGTTACCTGTAAGTCCAGGGGTGGGGATCAAAGGGATGCTGCTGGAGGAGCCCCTGGCATTACAGGGCGTGGAGTCCCAGGTCACGGTGGTGGAACGGACACAGGTGAGCTTGTTCCAGCAAGCTCCTCGAGGCTGGGCCTGGGAGCAACCTGGAGAAGTGGTGGTGGAGTTGGAGCTGCAGCCAGGACCCTCTGCATTAGTTATGGCCTCACTTGCCTGCAGGTCAGAGCAAACTGCTCCATCGGGTTTGTGACTTGGCTTCCAGCTGTGGCAGGTCTGGATAACATGGCTTGGCTTTTGATACGGAATAGCAAAGCTTAGGGGTGTCTTTTCTGTATGTAAAGAAAATTCTATCATGTTTAAGGTGTTTGGAGGTCCTGGCAAAATGAGGATCTCTGCATTCCTCGTGGATGAGCTGCTGTTGTTTTAAACATTGGAATTGGGTATTCTTTGCTCTTTTCCATGTCTCTATGCTCCCAGCGTCACCAGGTGCTGAGTTACAGGCAGCAGCAATTTGGTCAGCCAACCAGAAGGATCTCAATTTGCATCACAAGAGTTTGAGGACAGAGAGGTTCTTTAACACCCTGAACCGGTCCTAGCACAGCTCGAGATAACAGGGCACTAAATTTCTAGAAATCACAGTTTTTAATCTGTGCAGCTGAAATGTCTGTGTGGGTGCAGCCAGAAAGTTGTGGAGGATTCATGGCCCAGGAGAGTCTCACAGGTGCTGCGTGTGACAGAGTAGTGGATCCTTGGGTACTTGGTTTGCTGCTTTACAGCAAACTTTTTCCATGAGGAGGGAGAGCAGTCTCCACGCTGGGAATACCTACTCTTTGGGAAAAGCAGGGCTTTGTATGGGACATGTCCAAGCTGCAGTGACTCCTCACAGAATCTTGGAATTGTCTCAGCATTCCCTCCCGGGAAGCAGTTGTGTCGTGTTCTCTGCTCCTGTAAGCTTAACTGCTCTGTTCCTGAGAATGAAGTTTAAATGGAGTCGCAGCATGTTAGTGGGTGAGGAGGAATGTGATGTTGCAGCTCACAAGGTGCGTTGTGTTTCTGAAAGGTCCCTTGGTGCTGTGAGGATGAGGATGGGTTGGGAATTCCAGAGGTATTTGCTGCTGGTGGGTGTGGGAGAAGGCTGAGCACTTGGGCTTTGCTGTAGGCCAGGTCTGTAACTCAGCCTGGTTTAGGTTGTGTGTAGAAATCCCAAAACATTCCTAGAAAAGGACAGCTGTGTATGTGCACTGAGGGGACGTGAGTAAAAAAGGAAGTGAAGGAGCTTGCAGAATTTGGTTTGCCATCATGAACCAGCCTTCTGCATTGCTGCTGCAGCATCACCACCTCAGCTTCACCTGCTGTTTTTTGTACCTTCTCAGCGTTATTTTTCCTAAGTCTTTCCAAGGCCTCTCCTGTCTCCCCCTCAAAGACAGAGATCCTGTCACCAGCTGCTGGGACTGACCCAGGTCCATGTTGACCCAAGGACGTATTTTGTGTGTACTGGTGGTCATGTGTCCGGCCCTGCCACAGACACCTTTTGTGCGGTTGTTTTAACTTAAAATGACCCAATTCCAGAGAATCCTGGAACAATTTGGGTTGAAAGAGACCTTAAAGCCCATCCAGTCCCACCCCCTGCCATGGGCAGGGACACCTTCCACTGTCCCAGGTTGCTCCAAGCCCCGTCCAACCTGGCCTTGGGCACTGCCAGGGATCCAGGGGCAGCCACAGCTGCCCTGGGCACCCTGTGCCAGGGCCTCTCCACTCTCCCAGGGAACAATTCCTTCCTGAATTTCTTGATTGTTTTTTACTAGTGTATAAATTCAGAATGTTTTGTGCAGGTTCAAGTAGTACACATGGACAAAATCGTCTCTTTCCCGATTCCAAGTGCTGCGTTGTTGGATCCTGATCCGATGTTTGGTGCAGTTCTGGTCCATATAACCATGTGAAATAGAATTTTCTGGACTGTCAGTACAACTGGCAGGAAGATCAAAGTTCCAAGTAGCTGATCTCAGATGAGAGATTATGAGGGCAGCATAATCGGATAAAGGGCAGTTGAAGAAATTTGACACTTAAAATACTTTTTGTAAATCTGCCTGTCCCTGTGTGTCCTTGGTTTCGGGAGGAGAAGTTGTGAGGCTGGGCTTGTCTAAGCGAGGTATTTTGGGGAAAGATAAGAGATTTGGAAGTTTACTGTAGATAATATGTCTAATAACTGATTACCTTAATGCAGGTGAGAGTTTGTGTGAGGAAATGAGCGTGTGGGACTTCTGGCTGATCATTAGGGTTTTGTTATCTTGTTTGTGTGTTATCTTGTTTATGTTTCATAATAACACTAATCCTGAAACACGTGTTCCTTGCTTCCTGTATGGAGAGAGAAAATGTGTTTAAACGTTGAGTATAAGCGGAGCTACTTCCAGAAAAAAAAAAAACCCAGAAACTTGAGATCAGCCAATGTATTCGTCAGAGGAATTTAAATCAGCAATAAAATACAAGACACTTAGTGCTGTCAGACAGCTTAAACTTCCTCATTGATTCAGCACTGGCTGCTGGAAGCAGGAATTCTGTCTACACTTTTTTTTTCCTTGCTAATTATGTAGAAATACGTAATGATGCTGAAATGCTATTTTTGCCTCCGAATGTAATACCGCATTTCTATAGCAGCCTCTCTCTTTAGTGGGTGTTTTCTGCATGAATCAACGTAAAATTCTAGCAGGAAATTTCATGTTCTCAGTATTGGTGAGTGCACACGTGTGAAACAGGGTGATGGAGAGGGGCTGAGCAGTAGCTGCAGCTCTTAATACAGTGTGAGGCATGGGGGGAGCTGTATCCCCTGGGGAAGAATTAATTTCCTTGCAACAACTCTCATGTTTCTGGAATTTGTCAGTTTTTGCTTTAATGCTATTTATAGTTCAGCATATATAAACATTGGCCTGTGTTTAGGTGAAAACACAAAGTTTCATTTGAAGTCTGATGTGTGTGGAGTAGGTTTGTGGCAGCAAGAGTTCTTAAAGGTACCCGGGCACTTGGGATTCCTGTGGAAGGTGTTGGACTGCAGTTCCCTGAGGATGTGTTTTAGACTGTGAAGCTGCGTCTGCTGCGAGGAAAGCCAGGCGAGTCGTTTTTCTTCTGAAAGTTTGGATTTGACCATAAACCTCTGCCATGTTTTCATAGATTCACAGAATGGTTTGGAAGGGGTTGGAAGGCAACGCTTGTTCTCACTTTTGCTCCTGTTGTACTACAAGGAGCAGCTGTGTTTGCTTTTTCTCAGAGATGAGTGCAGCAGTTTGTGCAAGCCCTTGTAAATGATCACCAGCCTTTACTCTGGCTGGCACTGGCACTACTACCTGTAGCAGGGCAGGAAACTCACAGGCAGGTGCTCAGGGCTGCTGCTACTCACAATGTTTAGTGAGGGGCCCCAAAGTGAGGGATTACAACAGTGTGTGTCTGCAGGTGACTATAGAACGCTTTATATTTCATATGGAAGTTGAATATATTCATACACTTCCATTCCTTTCTCCTCAAGAAATCCTCTGAGAGGAGTGAATTGTCATCATCATCATCATTCTGTCATGACTCATAAAATATTCGGAGTTGACTACAAAAGCTCATTCTAAACCCCAAGTTAGTAGGTAATTGAGCTTTTCTCTTTGGGCTGGTTTGTGAGGATTTTTTTTGTGTAAGAAATTTATTTTTGACTCTCCAATGTGGCGAAGGTTCTGTCAAGCCTTTTGCTTTAAAGGGATGCTTACATCCAAGACTCCCACAGGATAATTTTTTCTTAGGGAGCACATGATTTTTCCAGTAATCCACAAGCAGCACAATTCTAATCTTTGTGAATAATTCCAACAATATGATAAAGAGAGAGGGAAGGAAAAGCCAGCATTAGAATTGAAGCACATTCCCAAAGATCACAAGACCATTAAGAGCAAATCTTTAATTTCATGCTTCATTGATAAAGACCAAGTTACTTGAAATGTGGTCTAAAATATGACACCAAGCCTTGATCCTGAAACACCTGGTGAGCACACCTAAGGCTGCAGGTGTACAGGAGGCTGGAATTGGCTTGAGAGCTGTACATACGAGAGGGTGGAGCAAGCTCTTAGGAGGGAACCTTTGGAGGTCTCCTGGGTAACACACGAGGAGGAAGAGAGATGAAGACCATGGGATTGATACAGCACAGGGGAGACATGGACCTGTTGGAGCAAGCCCTGAAGAGGTCACTAAGTTGAGGGTCCAAGGGCTTGAGCCCCTCGGCTCTGGAACCAGGCTGGGACAGCTGGAGTTGTTCACCTGGAGAAGGGAACGCTCCAGGGAGAGCTCAGAGCCCCTTCCAGGGCCTAAAGGGGCTCCAGGAGAGCTGCAGAGGGACTGGGAGCAAGGGATGGAGGGACATGGACACAGGGAATGGCTTCCCAGTGCCAGAGGGCAGGGTTGGGTGGGATATTGGGCAGGAATTGTTCCCTGGGAGGGTGGGGAGGCCCTGGCACAGGGTGCCCAGAGCAGCTGTGGCTGCCCCTGGGTCCCTGGCAGTGCCCAAGGCCAGGCTGGACGGGGCTTGGAGCAGCCTGGGACAGTGGGAGGTGTCCCTGCCCATGGCAGGGGGTAGGAACTGGATGAGCTTTAAGGTTGCTTCCCACTCACACCAGTCTGTGATTCTAAGACTCTATAGGATGTTGTTAGGATGATGGTGCTAAATTAGGCTTTTTCCTTAGGAAGTCGGTTGCACAGTTGGAATTCTGAAAACAGATTTGTCTCAGATTCTCACGTGATGTGCTGCCCTCAGCCCTTCATTCTGGATGAGAACAGTTTCTCTGGAAGTTCATGAATTATTTCTTTGTTTGAACAAGTTTGTGTCTTTTGTTTCAGTCTTCAGAATGTGCATCTTAATGTTTGTTTGTTTTCTGAAATAACTTTTCTCCATGCTGTTATTTCCGAGCACTTACTGTAACCTTTTCCAGAGGTTGTGGAAGGGTTGGGTTATAGTTTGTATCTTATAGGCAAAAACATTATTTCTTTTCTTGTACAGGACACGGGTGACTTTTTGATCGAGTTCTTTTTGTTCCACAGAATCTGTCTATGACCTTCTCCCAAAGGAGCTGCAGTTACCACCTTCCAGAGAAACATCCATAGCATCCATGAGCCAAACAAGCGGTGGCGAGGCCGGTTCGCCGCCTCCAGCTGTAGTTGCTGCTGGTAAGGACTCTCCTTTATTCTTGTATTTTCTTAAGGTTTGTAACATTCTGGCCAACATGAACAGTGCTGGCAAAGTTCTGAGTGTAAGAAAGAGCTTGTGGAGAAGTAACAGAGTTCATTCTAGGAGAATATAGGTGGTATAATTCAGCCGGGTGATCAAAAGCGTCAGGTATTTTATGTTAACGGTTGCGGTGTTTCGTATATGCATCTCCCTAAGAAATAAATTATCTGTTCCTCTATTCTGTTATGCCACACAGGCAATTAACTCCTAGAATGCACTCTGTCTTCCAAGGGAATAAATCCCTGTTTGGAGCTAAGGCGGAATGCCGACTGACTGTAAACCAGTGGGTTCTAGTTAGGATAAAAATGGAACGGGAGATGACATTTGGAGCCATGAAGCTTTTACCAAAATGTGAGGAGGAGGAAAAGGTCATGTTTTCCATTGGGGCCTGAGGAAGTGTAGTATTTAAACTCCTTTCACACACATCTCCAGTGTGATGTGGTAAAAAATCTGTAATACACGAGGATATGATGTATATCAGCTGGGACTCTGTAAGTGACCAGTGTAGTTATTTTTCTAATTGACAACATATAAAAAAGAAGCATGACCTTCTAATCTGCATCCTTTTCTTATTCCCAGCCATGGTGTAGACTTTAAAGACTCTCACTGATCTTCATTAAGCATAAAAAAGTGAGGCTCTAAGGACAAAGCTTTGATTTGGGAGGTTAGCCTCAGTGCTGGCTTGCATCTGGAATTCTTGTCAGTAACATAAATATTAGTAAGCATCTGTGCAATGGGGAAAAAGGATCATTTTGCCCATTGTAGATGCCTCTCCCTTCACTGGATAAGGAGGGTTTTTTTCATAATTTGATCCCCATATTTCTTACGAGGTCATGTTCCACTTTCCTAATTGGCCTTAAATTGTTGTTTGAGAAAAAGATGTCTACAGGGTGAGGATTTAGATAGCTGCATTATTCCTTTTTCTCTCTCTCCAAGTTCATATGCATTAAATGTTTGTGTGAGAATGTTTCCCAGATTTGCATGGTTCAGGAATCCTGATCAGAACCTGAAGTGGTTGTAGGTTTGTCAGAGAAACTTTACAGCACTGCTCACCATTCATGTTTTGCCAGACCTCTCCTGAGAACCTGTGGATTTAACTGTGCACAGTGGAACTTGGTCATTGAAAGAATTTGATGCTTTTATTATATTGGAAGGATTTGATGTTTTTATATCACTTACTAAAAAAATGATTTGGGCATCTATTTCTAAAATCAAGGTGCTTAATGATGGGTTTGGTTCATAGACAGCAGCGACCAAATCTTGTAGAAACCTGTATCCTAAAAACAACTGAACAAAACCACCCCGCAAACCCTGTTACACTCTAAATCCACAGACAGACCTGAACTGCTAATTAATTCTGTACCTAACAGAAAAGACTTAAAAACTTGAATGGAACTAAAAGTCTGTTGCCTCCAGGTATTTGGTGTCTGCCAGCAGCCGGTCCAGATCCTTTAAAAAACCTGAGATGCATTAGGTGTGTTTGAGTTAAACTGCAGCACAAGTTTCTGGAATGAAAAACTTTAAAAATTGAGGCTTTTTGTTAGCACTGAATGGAGACCTGATCATTCACCTACGAACACTTTCCAACGTCAGGGACCGCAGAGGGTCACAAAGACTGAGCTGATACCAAGCTGAGAGCTGGGATTGTTCAGCCTGAGGAAGAGGAGGGTCCAGGGTGACCTTAGAGCCCTTGCAGTGCCCAAGGGGCTCCAGGAGAGCTGGAGAGGGACTCGGAACGAGGGCCTGGAGTGACAGTTGTTAAAAATTCTGCTTGAACTGCCCCACCCAACCAGGCAGAACCCCAGAGGAGCAGAGACCCTTTCTGTTTCCAGTGCTGGTTTGAACGTGGCACGTTCTGTCCGTGCTCTTGCTGTGGCTGTACCACGTTGGTAGAGAAAAGGTGGTTTGCTATTTTCTGTAATTGTTTTGGGATTTCTGCTGTGTCTTTGAGAAGTTGCCACCACGCTTTCAGTCTGTGTTACCCAGCCTCGAGTAGTAACGAGAGGTCTGGCTGGGGTTTCTTCACAGAAAAACCATCCTGGGCTTTGTGCAGACCAGGTGCTTATACGGGGAAACAAACATACGTTTTACACTTGCATTTCAAAAGATTAAGATTGACTATCATTTGCATACACCAAATGCTTAATAGCAGACTGAAGGCAGCTTTTGGGGGAGCTGACACTGTACAGGAGCAGGGTAGGGAGGAAGGACTGGCAACCTCTTGTTCTGTATCTGAAAATTTCCCCTTGTTTTCTGTAAGTATTTCTGGTTTTTTTGGTCTGCTCTTACTTGCCTTAAAACCTCCGTTTTTAGGAGTGAGAGGGAAATGATAGTTCAGTCTGCACAGTGCTGTAGGTAATCTCATTTATTCTTGTTTTTAAAAGGAAGGGCTAATTTGAACAGCTAGCCACACCATGTAGAATTCCCCTGCAGATCTGATTACTCTGCATAATGAGAGGATTCCGTGACAGGGATTGATCCAAAATGTTCAAAGGTTTTTACTACTCCTCTAGTAGTTCACACAGCTTGTTCTCTGTTTCCTGAAACGCAGAGTAAGGCAATATCTGGCTGAAATTCAGCTTACTTGAGGCTTTTTTGTCACCTCGCTGTGGGGTTTTGTCCCATATCAGTCACATTGTAGGTTGGAAATACTGCTGCAGTTAACTCCTGGTTTTTTTTGGAGGAGCAGGATGGGCTGGTTTTAGCAGTGATGACCTCACAGGGACAGACTTCTAGTTCTTCTTCCATTTGGAAATTTGTTTTGTGATTTACAGAACAGTTGTAAGAGTATGAAAATGGAATGTTGCTGATTGGATTTTCATTAATTTGTTAATAAATGTGTATCTCCTATTCATTAATTCAGACAAAAGAGGTGTTACCCACTCTCTGACTATCAAACAGGCAAGTATGATTTCATAGAACTCTGGGACTTTGAGCTGCTGGCTCAAGCTTCTGATTCTGTAGTTCTTCTGGAAAGCAGAAGGGAGGGAAAGGATCTGGTTTTACCCCTGGAAACCATTCTCTGTGCTCACTGCTTGAATTCCAATGTCTTTGTTCAGGGGACAGGAAAAGGAGGATTTTGCCTGGTGCAGCACCATAAACACATTAAATATGAATCATCTCCAGACTCTGGAAATGCATGAGGGTGTCATGCTGAGAAATGTCATTGTGTGCTCTGCCTGGAGACTTCACATGAAATAAATGTGCCTGAAGCTTTCCCAGTGCCCCTGCACAGTGCTGGTGAGCTCCAGTTTCGAGGAGCGATGCTCGAGTCTCTTCTCAGTTGGTTCTGAAAGGCTGAAGCATTTTTTGGTGTTGATCAAGACACCTTGAACCTTAAAATGTTTAAAATTGACTCTGCCAATTGAAGTCCTTTCTCAAAGGTGTCTTTCCAGCTTGTAGGTAGCGCATGGTTCTTGTCTTTTGGGGATGATCCAGGAGGGCTTTTGACCATATTCTTTAAATGAGTGCTGCTTTTTCATCTTTTATACCCAGTGCCAGGAATGCTCAAACTTTCTGAACCCCAGTGAACTGTTACAGAAACTCACTTCCCTTCTCACCATCCCTTGTTCTTCCTGCAGCAAAACTTGGAATGAATGAGATGCTTCATCTTGTTGATGATCTCTCAAGCTGCTTTCCATGTCCCACAGAGGCAAATATATATATATCTATCTCCATATTTTTTGCATTGCTGTCCAGTTTCCAGTTCTTAGTTTCCAGTGGAATTCTCCAGAGTGGTGTTCTTGCTGCAGCAAAAGGGGAACAGATTTTGTGCTACTGAAATGGATTTGCTGCTCTCTCCTTTTGCATTCTCTGTTTTGGGATACAGTTAGTCTGTGATCTAGTGAAGTCTTCTGGCTCCCAAACACCTGTGATTACATCCTAGGAAAATAGTGGGTAAATGAGGAAACTTTACCTTTTTGTGATCAATTTTATGCTTCTTTTTAATTAAAGGGGCAATCTACCTGCCCAAACAGATGTAATTGGCTTTTTTGGTCGGAGTTGTAATTGAAATGTTGCCATAAGCATCTTTGGTCATTTTAATTACGAAAATAAGGCTTTGCTTCTGAATTGCTACTTTAGAGACATGGATAAAGATACCTGCATCACCTGTGGGGTAGAGTCTGGGTGCTAAGGGGTCGTGTTTTTTGCTTCCAAAATAAGGCTTTTTCATCATTCTCAAACGGAAGATTCTAATAGAGCCTCGAAATGGAGATGGGTTTGTTTTGGTTTAGTTTTCCCTGAGTGGCTTCTCAGGCTTCTTCGTTTTTATTTTTACTGAAAATATTTTGTCCATTTATCATCCTTCCTGGTGTCATTAGTCAGTTTTTCCTGTTGATACAGAAATAATTACCAGAGATTTCAAAGGGGATCTCAGTGCTGTCCCCAGTTCTCTTATCCTGGGCTTACGATTGCACGTTGTAAACAAATGAGCAGAAAAAAAGATTCTTCTTTGTAGTTGGTCTGCAATGCCTGTAAAAACTTCCATTTCTTTGTAGGCTTTTCCCTTCCTCTTCCCACCGCCCTCCCAGTTGGAAATGCCTTCCTGTCATTTCCAGGAGGATATCTTCCGGGGATTTCTGTCTGCAGCCCGCTTGCTTCAGTCACGAGTCAAACACTTCTTTCTTACACAATGAGCTTCGAGCAGACCCTAATGCTCATTCAGAACTCACCCTCCCGGTGCTGTACGTGGGTTTAAGTGTTTCTCCTGGGAGTTCATGTCCCAGCAGAGCCGTGGCAGAGCCCAGTCTGGAGAGGCCAGGCCGTGATGAGGGTCAGCTTAGCTGGGAGAGGTTCCTTCATCATTCCAAAGGCTCTTCTGGTGAGACGTCATTGCTGGGAAATGCCAAAGAGTCTTCTTACTGTTTCCATTTTATGGAAACGTTTTAGGTGTTTTCTCTCCAAATTCAGTTGGAATATACCAGTTGTAAGGAGTTGTGTGTTGAGGGCGTTCCTGCTCCGTGAGCTTCCTTAGAATTCCACATTTATGTTGGTGTTCACGTCTAGTTCGTATCTTTTTTTCTAAATTGTTTGTTTTCAGTCTTCATGAATTTCACATCTAGTTGACATCTTTTTTCTATATTAAATTTATTTTCAGTCTTCATGAATTTCATGCAGTCAGTAAACCCAGTTTTCTAGAACTGCTCTATCAAACAGAAACTCTTTCATCATTCTGTGAGGTTTTTTCCTTACGGCAATTGCTTGCATTAAATGGCTCCTGTTACTAGATCAGAAAGACTTGAGAACTACTTTGTGACAGGAGAATTCCCTGTTCCATAGGGAATAATGGAAAACCAAGGCAGTGAGGGGCAGGAACAGCCCTGTTGTGCCACTGCTTGGGCACCTCCTTCTGTAGCAGCCTCGACGATGTTGTGGAGGCCAAGAGCAGTTCTTGATTTCTTAGGAAAAACCCAACCCTGTATTTGAAAGATAAAATAGTCTGTTTCTTAAATTGAGGTGTTTTTTGCCAGATCCATCAATCCTAACGTCTCACCCAGGGAGCTGGGGAGGTGCTGAGGGGTGGCAGGGCTTGGAGAGAGCAGCTGAGGGTCCCAGAGTTCTGCTTGCTTGGAATCAGCCTTTTACACTGAGTGGGAAGGATCTGAGATCCATGGAATTGGTGTGTGTGAGCCACTAACAAAAGTCCTCCTTAGATACCTAAACTCGAGTGTTAATGAATAATGGGAGTCATAACAAAGCCATTGATTGATGTATTTACCCAGAGTATAATAATACACTGCTTGGGTCAGCATGGGAATGTAAAGGGGAATTTACACTGTTGGGCTTAATGTAAATTAAATTAACCTACCTATCTTGAATCTGAGTGTGTTTAATAACTGGTGAATTGGATTGCTTTATGATATTTGCTGGGATGCTAGTTTTTTTCTCTATTAATACACTTAACTTGCATTCTAGCTTCGCCATTCAGAGACAGGCATCGAGTGGTGGGTTGTGTGACAGTGTCTGTCAATAGTGAAGACAAATAGTGCCAGAGACACTTAACCCATCCAATCTCACCCAGGGTATAGGTCGGTCTTGTTTTCAGACTTCTTCATAAGTCTCTTTTCTTTCTTTCTTTTTTTTTTAAAATTTTTTTTTTAATTTTACTTTTTTTTTTTTTGGTTTATTTCTGAATAGTGGATTGATACTGATTTGAAACTAAACTTTTTGGAAAAGTTTTTGACATGACATCAGTAATACAAGAAGAAGAAAAGTAGAACCCCAAGTTTGGCATGTGAGGTGTTGAAAGCAGGTTTGCAGCCACTTTGTAAGTTCTGGGTTTTACCTTTAAAACCTTTGACAACGCAAAGGTCGATGGTGGAAATTTTGCACAGTTTCCTTCTGGGTCTGTCCTGAAATTGTTCTTCTGTGTCCAGGGGTTCAAATAAACCAATTAACATCCAAAAATCTTACCGAGGACATGACATGTTAGATAAATTATCACATTTAATAAAAGTTATACTTCACATATTAAGCTTCTGCACCACTTAATCCTCACCCTGTGGGTGAGTTTTCGTTTTTGACAGTTGTTTTCTGCACAGAACATAGAGGAGACCGTGGGATGCAGGGGAGGTTCTGAGAAAAAAATTAGTTCTTCCATGGCTTTTTGCTGGTCCTGGCTGTCCATGCACAGGTGGCTGGAAAACTTGTGAAACCAAAAATATCTTCAGTTTATTTGTCTTTGCAATCTTAAGCTTTCCAGTCTGGGAAGTGACTTGCTTTTGCAATTAAAAAGCAAAGTCATCAGGACACTGTTTCCCTTTAAGGACTTGGTAATCCTTGTTGTGTTTAAGGGTATTTGAAAAGAGCGAACAAGGATTTCAGGATTGGCCCCACAGAAGTGTTACCTAAAAAGACTCCCTCAATGCCAAGTAGTGATTTTTTTCTCTCTCCTGCCTTTCCAGCCTTTTTTTTTTTTTAGAGGCTGAATGCCTTGTTTGACTTCACAGGAGAATAGGATGTAGAAAATATGTCATTGCCTTGGTTGCTAATGCAGGAGGTAATAAATTTTCTTTGCTTTTTGGTGCTGAAAAGAAAAAGGCTGCCCTGGTTTGCTCACAGGGACACTCTTTGCTATGTGCTCCCTTACTCTTAGTCCCTGTGCTGGACTGATTGGTACAATTCTGCCTCTTTTAGGGGAGAAAAACTTGTAGCACAGGCAACAAAATCTGAATTACTTCTTCCAGCTCCCTTTTGTGTTACAGTGATGGCAGCGAAGAGATTCAGGAGGTTTAGTTTCAACAGTGATCACAGTTGCTCTGATGTGGAATATTCTTTTCTCTTGTTTTTTATTAAAAAAGGAGAAAAAAACCCCCCACCTTGTGATGCTGATGCACATTTCATTTCTATTCCTGAGGCTGCACACTTGCCATGACAAGCACTTGGCTTCTGTTCAGTGTCATTGCTCTGAAAGCAAGTTTGATTTTGAGACTGTGTTAAATGAAATATATTCAGTCTTCTATTTCAAAATGTACCTACTCACTTAAAAATACATATATGTATTTGTCATTGCACGCACTGTTAAACTGCAAATCATGAGCCACCTGTAACAATTCCAATTAATACGTGTCTAAAGAAAGTAAAATAAAAGGAACGCTCAAGCTGGGGAAGGTGTGTGAATGCTCTCACCTTGTAAAGCAACACAAGTTAAGTTGAAATTACTAAATTATTTTTTTTTTTCCAAAATGCAGCACGTTCATCCAAGAAATCTCTTTTGGGTGTCAGATCCAAATGTCACTGGCTTTGGAATAAAATGATGAGCCCAAATGGGAGCCATGTAAAGCACTGTTTATTCATTGCAGTAGCATGGTGAATTCTTATTTGATTGACCCAGTTTATTTATTAGTTCAAAGGAAGATGAGTTGGCTCAAGGCCTGCAGACTCTGAGAAAACATAGATTTCACTGTTTCTTAGTATTTTCATAACTCAAAATGTTACCGAAGCAATTACTAATTTATCTCATTTATCCCCCCCAAAAGTTTTTAAATCTGTGTATTTGACTGTTCCAATACAGCCAGTTTATTCCATTTGCTGTAATATTTATCCTACTTTCTTATTTATGGGTGGTAATGGCATTAATTTATTACATAAGGCTGAAGAGAGGTTTTCTTGCCATTACCGTTCAATTTGGATTTATTTCCATAATCTAATCTTATCATTACACAGGGGCATCTCTGGTAAATGGAGGAGAGTGTAACCAATTTATAATGGACAATGTTTTATTTACTTTTTAAAAGTACAAAAGCCCATATACACATATTCATACATGTAAGTGCTTTTTAACTTCTAAAAAAAAAAGAAAGGAGGAGAAATTGTTTTGGAGAGCAATAATGATGATATTGCAATAAGGATAATATTTCACGATGCTGCACCCTAAAACAACACTACCCTCACCAGCTCTTTTAGCTTCGTGCTGAAAAGCATTTGGTTCAGTGATATATTTATTTTTTTCCCTAGGAAAGTGAGGGAAAAGTGCAGGTTTTGCATTCCTGGCCAGGAGATGCACTGAAGCCCCTGCTGAGCCCAGTGCTTGGTGTACGTGGCCCACGCAGAGCTGAGCCTGGAGTGTCCAAGGTTTTCTTACACTCCCAGGATTGATGTGAAAAGATAAATCTGATATTAATCTGTTGGAGGAGGAATCCTGCAGTCGAAGCCCTGCTGCCTGTTCCATGTGTGTAACGATTTCATGGTCTGAGTCCTTGTCCCACAGACCCCCGACGTGCCCGCCCTGCCTCGGGCCCTTCCCCGAGTTCCATTCACTGACCTTTCCTGGGGCAAATCCTGGGATTCAGCCCCCCAGTCCTGCAGCTCGGCCGGGTGCTCCAGGGGGTCCCTGGGCACGCTTCTGCTTCTCTCTGGAGGTATAAGTGACGGATGGAAACGAGTCCTCTTTACCAAAACAAACACCCCAAATAGCAACGGGCTGTCTCGACTCAAAGTGGCTGCAAATCAGCTCCTAAATATTGTCACTGAAATGAATATCTAGATTTAATAGTTCTTGCCAATCCTATAAATGTTTTTGAAAGAAGCATTGCATTAATGCATGATATAGAAAGGAGAAATTTGCCTTTAAATTGGAATGCAAAGTGACTGAATTCTCCAATTTCAGCCACTGTATTTGCCAAAGAACAAGCTGGAAAATGGAACTGGTATCATTCAGCTGCTCCTGGTTCACTGGGAGGCTCGGGGAAGGCAGGATAGTTTGTTGATAAGCTGTAACAACCACTAAATTTGACAGTCTGAAGTGGTCCGAGTTTGCTTTTACGTTCATTTAGCACAGGAAAGCTGTAGGAAACAGTAATGGTTTAAAAATCCTTTATCATCAGTCATTGATACTCACAGTAATTCCCAATATAAAGGAAAGTTGGCTGAGTTTTACTGTTATTTAAATGTATATATCATGGCTGAACATACTTTTTTCTGTTACTTTGAAACAACTAAAACGGTATAAAATAGTCCAACCGTCTCTCAACCTTTTGAGAGACTATTACAATATTTTGGATTAAAAAAACATCCCAAGCAGCAAAAAGGAAAACATCATGTTCCTCTTAGTAATAGGCATTACCTGTACGACAGCAGTAACCAGCTGAACAAACATATTGTGCTATTATGTATATATTTAATGTACAATTTGTTTCCAAAATTAGGTTATTTCAGTGCTTCTGGTTGATCAGGTGTGGGTGGCAGTGCAGAAATACAGAAAACAGGGTCTCCCCACAGGATGCTGAAATCTGACTGTAAAATTCAGTTATTCCTCAGTGAGCTACAGATGATTGAAATAGATACATATGTTTGTCTGGCCTGCTTCCCCTGGAATATTTAACTCATGTATTCCACTGATTTGTCCATTAAAATTCTTCAATGACGACAATTATGGTGTTCTCCAGAAATCTTCAGGGGTTTGGTTTAATAATTTTCATGTTTCTAAACCAGATCGAGCTCTGGGACCTCTGCAGAAGTCACAGTCACGGTGTTGGAAATCTCCTGTTTAATGTGGATTTTTCAAGGGTCTGTCCCAAGCCGTCTCTGCGGAAGGGACCAATAAAGTCTGAGAGAAATTGGTCCCAGTGGCTGAACAAGTCAAATTACAGAAATTCCCAGTTCTTGGATCGGCGTGTCTCCAACGCAGATATTTCATCCCTGTTTTAAACCTTCAAAATCAACAGCTCGCTCATAGTGACTGATACCAGTTCCATTTTGCCTACCAACTCAGTTGATTTTATATTTTATTTCTCATTTATGATGGAATAATCAGCAGCTCTTTTTCTCATTTATTTTCTCATATTTTTATTCCAGGATTTGCCTCTGAAGCAGGGAGTGTCTGCATTAAAAATGACCTGTAGTTCTCTGCTTCATAGGTTAGAAACTTATTTTAATATTTTGTGGCTAAGCACAGTCCCGTCTTTTTCAAAAAAAAAAAAAAAAAATTTAAAAATTTCCAACAATAAATGGTTTAATTGGCATTGAATGTGGATTATAAGCATTTCGCTTTGGGGCTATTTTAGATGAAATGGCTTCTACACCAATAATTAGTCCAGCTGAGGCAATGAAAGCTCTGTTTACTTGCAGCCATTTATATGAATTAACATTAAGTCGTAAAAAAATTTGATTACAGTGGATCTTGCTAAGACTGGTTTGGACATTTCCAAAGTATCGGCTAGGCTGTATTGCTTTAAGCACTTCCATTCCAAAACTGAACCAAATTCCAAACATTTCTTGGGGGAAAGCAATCGGTTCCTAAATCACCTTGATCTCACTGGGACTGCTATAGCCAGCGCACGCCCCGCCACGGGTCCTGTATTTACTTGTGAATTGTACACCGCAGATGCTTCTTCAGCTCCCTCCTCTTCCTCCATGGGCGGTGCTTGCAGCTCCTTTACCACCTCTTCCAGCCCTACCATTTACTCTACCTCAGTCACCGACAGCAAGGCTATGCAAGTGGAGAGCTGCTCCGCGGCCGTGGGGGTAAGTACCCGAGGGGTAAGTGAGCAGCAGATAACCAGTAACACAGCCCAGCAGCACCCGGCCACGCCGAAGCGCCACACAGTCCTGTACATCTCGCCACCACCCGAGGACTTGCTGGACAACAGCCGGATGTCCTGCCAGGATGAGGGCTGTGGATTGGAGTCAGAACAGAGCTGCAGTATGTGGATGGAGGATTCACCCTCCAACTTCAGTAACATGAGTACCAGTTCCTACAATGATAACACTGAGGTGCCACGTAAATCGCGCAAACGCAACCCAAAGCAGAGGCCAGGGATCAAACGCCGAGATTGCGAAGAGTCCAACATGGATATCTTTGATGCCGACAGTGCCAAAGCGCCTCACTATGTCCTTTCTCAGCTCAGCACGGACAGCAAAAGCAACTCAAAAGCAGGAAATGGGTTGGTATCTGCTTTTTTTTTTTTTTTTTTTTTTTAAAAAAAAAGAAAAAACGTTCTATCTCCATATGTAAATCCAAACTAATAAAAGTGCCCCCGTGCCCCGGCAAATGTTCTGCTCAGGTTCTCACATAAACCCCTCCCTTCTCTGCTGTCCCTGTCATGTCCTAGCCCAGGATAAGTTCTTCCTGCCCCCGGAAATTGTGGCTGCCCCATCCCTGGAAGTGTCCCAGGCCAGGTTGGACGGGGCTTGGAGCGCCCTGGGATAGTGGAAGGTGTCCCTGCCCATGGCAGGGGGTGGGACTGGATCTCTTGAAGGTCCCTTCCAACACAAACCACTCCGTGATTCTGTGATAAGTTCTCATTAGACTTGTTAATCTTTATTTAGAAGGTAAAGCTAAACTTTCCTGCAGCAATTAAATGCAGCACCGATGAGCTCATCTGTTCTTTAAATGAAATTCCCCAAAGGCCACACAATTCCATTTATAAAATAGCAATGAAAATGTATTTAAAAAGAAAGGCAGAGTGGAGTGGGCGCACCCTGAATGGTTGTTTGCAGGATTTTATGTGAGGATTTCAGTCTGTACGCTTCACCTGCTGCTCTATTTGTCAAATAGAAATAGGGATGGGAGTAGAAGTTAATGGTTAATGTCTCGTTAAGATTTCTCATCGTTTAAATTACCACTTGCTTTACCTTTTTATGAAATGTTAAGACAATGTGGTGAACCAGGTTTTGGTTTTTCCTTGTGAATTCACTCTGTATTTGATTTTTTCAGAAATAAATCTCTAATGCTGTTTCTCTCTGTGCTTCTGGGTCGTGTGCGTGTGTCTGCGTGGGCACGCCTGGGCGGTGGCCCCTCATCTCCCCCCTCACACTGTTCACTGAGTGCATTCCAGTAGCTGCTTAAAGAGGACAATTCCATCAGTTCGCAAGAGTGTGTCGATACATTTCTTGTTTTATTTTAGTTTTTAACTTGTTGCTTCTTTAGTACTTTTCAAATGGTCCAGTGGATAGATTTGGCTCTTTTGTTTTGGGCTTTTTTGGGGGCAGGAGTGCATTTTGGTTTCACTTTTATGTCTGTGCTTGCAGTACGTTCTGATGTTCATCACAGCAACGGGTGACTATTAAGATTTGACTGATGGCAAAGATGATGAACTTCTCATATCTCAAAGGGAAAGAGCCTGGAGTCTGTATTCCCAGGGTCAGTGCAGTTCCATACTTAAAATTCCACTGTGAAAAGCAGTTCTGAGAACGTGTCCCGAGTGTGCTGCCGCTTCCTGGGCATGGTGGCCTCCGGCCTCGGGGTTTTCACCAGCCCAAATCGATGGTAATAAAATAAAATATTAGTGCCTGGTAGGCCCCAGGCAGCTTGGAATGAGGGAAGTGCCTCCCCCGGCTCCAAGGGACCAGGCTCTCCCTTACACGGGGAAAAGCTTTACGGAAAGGCGAGAACTGTGCCACTGTAAATGTGATCTCAGGGAGGTTTTGTACACTCTGAGAGAATACGTGAGATCTCGGTCTAAAAACAGAACAAGACTTCCCCAAAACCACTGGGCTGACTAGGGAAATCCATGGCTTCTGTGAGTGCAGAGGGGAAGAAAGTGGAATGCTTTTCCTGATGTGTCACGGGCCAGACTGAAGTGCAGGAAAGCTCCCAGGTAACAGAACTGTCCTTGGAGATAAACACTCTGGGATAAGAAGTGGCCAAGATCTTAGAAAACTTAATTTTGCCGTTGGAATATGGAGATTTGGCCTTACAAATCTGGGTCACCGTAGTGACTGGAGTTTTTTAAACTTCCCAGCCTGGTGGAGCTCAGCCAAGGGAGTTCATTTACTTTTGGCTTTAAGAAAAGAGCAAGGAAAGCTGCCGTGCTCTGTGGTGAATGGAAATGGCATTTGCCCCTAAAGAGACAGTTGTTTTCAAAAGCCAGGAAGAGAAAGAATATGTTCCTGTGGAAACTTGGAATTTGTGAAAGCCTTCTTAGAAGTGGATGAATTGGTGGTGATTCAGGGCAGAGACTCAGGTTTCCGTGGTCTCACTTTCACTTTCAGGCCTGCCCTGCGAACTGGCTGATGGCAGAGCAGGACCAGGCCAAGCTTTACTCAGGAGATCTGTTTGAGTGGAGTTACAGGATTTGCCACTTACATTTATTCTTTTTAAAAAAGAGAAGTGCTAGATTAGAGGAGATTTTGTCTGGTAGCAATCAAATTAATAAATATGTGTGTATGAAATGTACAGGCATGAATATTTGCAGTATGAATAAACTGAATTAAAAGTAGATCATTAATTGAAAGGATGTGTAAGTGATTCATCCCTGTATTTTGAGGAGAAAGACCACTGAGAAGTTCTGGTGAAGGCTTTAAATTGCCTCCAGGTTTGGCTAATTGGTGGAAAGTAATGATTAAGTTTCTCGAGGAAAGACTAAAATAATTGTGAGGAGCATCTCTGTGCATAAATATGATAATGATAAAATACTAGCGTGCTGACAATTAAGGTAATTGGGATTTAAGGGTACAGCTCTCCTGGAGAGGTCAGTCGGTGTTAATGTCCCTCTGCTGAAACGTGGCACTGGCAGCAGTAAAGGTGAATTTCATTTTGATGGCCAGCTCGCCAACGTTTCCCTTCAGAGTTCAGCTACATTCCCCCAGTCTCCCCTATTAATTTATGGAGCTGGAACGTCCAGGGGTGGCAAGGTCAGACCGAGCAGTCCCTGTGGTGGCTTTCCATGGGGCATTGTCCGGTGCCAGGGCCCAGCCAGGGCCCCAGGGTGGTGTTTGGAAGGGTCCAACACCGGAGCTGAGGTTGCCCAGCGTCCGTTCTTGTCTTCCCTGTGGGAAGCTGAGAGGTTTATTTTAAAATTCTGAGCAAGAAAAAGAAAAGATACTGACGGAAAGTTGGTAAATTCCTTGAAATGACTAGTCCATGGGAAGAATGTCCTGACAGGAAGATAGAAAGGGATTGTCTAACGAGCTTGAGTTGCATTAGAGTTTTCCCTGAACTTGTGCAGAAGCAGAGAGCACAATGGTGTTAATTACAGTTTGTTCAGCGTGTCGCGGGTTTTCCTGTGCTGCACTGAAGGAGTTTTGTCCCTTTTCCCAGAAGAAGGTGTGTTGTGCTGTTGTGCATAGCTTCTTTTTGTTTTTAAGCAGCTGGTGTGACTACACCGAGCAGAGTAATCAGGACTCCTTGGCAGGAAGATAGCTTTATTGCAAGGTGGTATTGGCATTATTTTGCAGGGTTTTATGCTAGTTTTTATCTAGTTCCTGCCTCAGCTGGGTCCTGGTTGAGGGTGAGTGTGGAAGGCAGCCAGGGCCATGACTGGGCTGTCCACAGTGAAGTGCTTAACCTTCATGGGCAGAAAATGGAAATGGAAATCATCCAAAGCACCAACTCTGTCTGTTTTAACCCTTTTTTTAAGTGTAGTGAAAGGTTTTGGAAGTCTTAATGGAAATAAGAGTGTGACAAATAGGACTTGATGCATTAGGCAAAGAGTGATGGTTTTAAACTAAAAGAGGGTTGAATTTAGTGTAAATTGAAAGAGAAAGTCTTTTACAAGGAGGGTGGTGAGGCCCTGGCACAGGGTGCCCAGAGCAGCTGTGGCTGCCCCATCCCTGGCAGTGTCCAAGGCCAGGCTGGACAGGGTTTGGAGCACCCTGGGACAGTGGAAGGTGTCCCTGCCATGGCAGGGGGTGGCACTGGATGATCTCTAGAGGTTTTTCCAAACCCACACTGTTCTATGATTCCATGGCTTTCAGGGCTGTGAGATGTGGTGGGATGGGGCCAAAGTGCCCGACCTTTCCTTGTGCAGGAAAAGGAGCAGTGCCAGGCCAGGCCCCGCAGGGCTGGGGGAGGGCTGGAATCAGGGCCATGTGCTGTGTCCAGGGGCTGCTCTGTGCCCAGCAGGAGCTTTAGGAAAGGTGTGGATCGTGTTTGTCAGTGTAAATCGTCTGGCAGCTGGGAGGAGCTGTGTCACCCCAGCTCCAGGTCAATGAGAGCCTCATGCAGTGGCAAAGCTCCCAGGGAATAATTTTGGGAAAAAAAGCAGTTTTCACCCTGTTTGAGAAGGAAAAAAATCCTGGATAAATTACTTCCATAACTTGCACGTTGAAACAGGATTTGTTTTTTAAGCAATTCACACCTGTTATTTAAAACTACTTTCTTCCCAGGCATTAGCTGTTAGAAACCATGTTTTGCTAGGAAGAAAGAATATGGCATTTGATGAATCATGGAGCCCTTTTCCTGCGTGCACCATGTGCTGCGGCACATTCACATTTCCTAGTGGGAAAGGAGTTCTTTGGACTGCAGGTTCATTACCAAATCCCGATCCGTGTAGGATCGAGGGTTATTTCCCATTGTGCTGTAAAGGGAACGCAAAATGGCTCGTGCTGATAGACTTGGGAGGGCTTCTTCATCCTGGTTTTAATTATGGAACTGAGCACAAGCCACTGCATCTTGTGGAATGCACCTGGAAAGAAAGGCCTTGTGCACACACTGATTTAACGTTGGTGCAATTATGCCAGAGCTTTTACAATAATTAATTGGGTTTCCACATAAATTGGTCAATCCGTTCAGACGGAAATCGGAGCTGGAGTTTGCATGGATATACAAGTTGAGGTGGAGACAGGCACGAGGCTATTTTCCTGTTTAAAGAAGTGTCATTTAACCTTAAATCCATCCAGTGTGTGTGTACGTGTGTGTTTGTTACAGCAGCAAAGCAGCTTGTTAAGGCTGTGTCACAGGCTCTGAAAAAGCAGGTTATGAGCCGCCTTCTGTTCGTTAACATCGTTTAATGCTAATTGCTTTTCCCTTCCTTTATGTTTGCTCTCTGAAAAGCAGTTCCCATGTGCTCTGGATGGAGGAGGCAGGGAAGCACCATTCCTCTTCATCCTGCAGGTCTCCTCTGGCAGAAAGAGAATTCCAGAGTTTGCTCCTAACTACAAATCTTCCATCCATTAATACACACTCTTTGCCTTTTTAGCTTTTCTGTGATTTGGAGCGTTTTTACCAGGGAGCTGCTTCTAACATCTTCTTGATGGTGTGCTTTGACTTCCCAGAGCATCAGAGAACCAGAAGGGAGCTGGAGGGAAGAAGACCCCAATGTTGTGTGGTCAGTACCCGACTAAGAGTGAGGGGAAGGAGCTGAAGATCATGGTGCAGCCAGAGACCCAGCACAGGGCTCGGTACCTGACCGAGGGCAGCCGGGGCTCCGTCAAGGACCGGACGCAGCAGGGCTTTCCCACCGTGAAGGTAGGCTGGGGACAGGGGGAAATCCCTCCCCGGGGCTGCCCCAGGGGCAGGGCAGCTGCTCTGGGTCCGTGGGCCTCCAGTCTCCGTGGTGGGGAGGGACCAGGCTGAGCAGGCTCTGGGCTGCAGGGGCTGCGCTGGGTCTCTGCCTGCAGGTCACGAGTCTTACTGGTGTCACTGAGGTACAGGAGAGGGAAGCTGGATGTCAAGGCAGGGATATAAAATCTGGGATGTGCTTCCTGTTAGGCTGCAGTTCCATGAACTGTGTGAATATAGAGGCATTCCATGCCTATGAAAGGGGGATAATGAAATGCTATAGCTGTTTGATGGCTGGTGACAGTGGGTCATCATTGTCCCGTGGTAGGAAGGACATAAAAACAGGTTTCATTTAAAAAAAATAAATTATAAGTGGGATATTTTTGTTTTGTTGGTTTGTTTTGATTGGGTTTTTTGGGGTTTTTTTGGGGTTTGGTTTTTTTTTTTTGATTGCTTGGTTGTTTTTGTTCTTTTTAATTCAGCACTCTCTGAGTTGACGTGTACAGTGCCTTTCAAGTGAGTCATGAAGATCTCACTGAGGTGCGTTTTACAGGCCGTACTGCTCAGTGTGTTTAGCATGGTACAGGTGGAGGTGGTCGAGGTAGATGTGGATCAGGAGAACTGGAGACTGGGGGCAAGGAAGGAGGCAGCATTTATGTGCACACTTGGCAGCATTTATGTGCACACTTGGCAGCATTTATGTGCACACTCGGTGCTTGCAGCCTGTTTCCTCTGTGGACTTTGATGCCTTAAAATTCAAGTGCTGAAGGCCTCTTGCTCTGAGGAGAAACACAAAGAAGAAGAAGGTTACAAGGACATTCTTTGACCTTCCTGCTCAGGAAGGAGGCTGAGGCTGTCCTTCAGGGACTGCACACTAATGCACAGAGTGGGAATTGGCATGTCTTGTTTCTTCCCTGTCTAGCCTGGGGAAAGCAATTGGAGAACTTGAGGACTTGGGAAGGTTTCCTAATGGAAATGGTAGAGAGGCTCACCAGGAGCAAGGCTGGACTTGACTTAGAGTGACAAACAGCAGAGCTGGTGTCAAATATCCTCCCACAAGGGATTATGAGAGTCACCAGAGAGCTGAGTCCAGGCCAGCACTGCACTGGCACCATGGCAAATGGCATACTGGGCATACTGGGAGGAGTGTGGCCAGCAGGTCGAGCGAGTGGACGGCTCGATTTGTTATCATACCGATAAGGAGGGTGAAAGACAGTTCATTTCATATTTTTTCTTAGTTATGTCACTTTGAGAAAGCAGCAAGGCAGTTCTCAACCCAAACTAACTTACCAGGTCCACAAAGAGATGTTTGTTTGTGATGCAGCCCTTAAAATTTGTGCTGACTGCTGCTGACAGAACACAGAAGTAGACTTATCTTCAAAGTCCTGTTGAGCAGTGTTAGGAATGCCAGCAGCCCTTCACTCAGTCCTCCTGAGTAATGCAGAACTCCAGTAAAGTTTCATAAGAAAAGAGTCCATTCATATCGGCCTGTTGCTATGGGGATTTAGTGCTCATTTATGTGGATTTTCTTAATGGGCCTTTGTTCATCTGAATTTCCTTTTAATTCCTTTCCCAGTTACCCTTTAGCACCCATCAGTGAAAATTCTCTTTGGAAGAGTCTCATGTTACTGAATTCCTGGAAGTTCCAGTTTGCTTTACCAGTAGGCAGAGGAGTTCATAGCCTGCAGATAAAAGTCTGCCAGGGCTGGACAGACAAATGAGTCAGTGAATCTTCAGGAAATCTGAGCTAGTGGGAAAAAATATGTCATGGACAAGGGGGCTTTTTGTTTTGTTCATGGAGTTTAAAGATGGGGAAGAACAGTGTAAAAATGTTGGTGCTCAGCAGAGATCTGGCCCTTGGGAGCAGCTCAGGTGCGTGGCTCTCACTCAGGCCGAGGAGGAGGAGCAGGTTCAGTGGCCATTTTAATAAATCTCTGTTCTTGGTGACTTAGGGCTGAGTGTACAATCAGTGTGCAAGGTTAAAATTGTATAACCAAGCCTTAACAAGGGACTGGCTGTTGAGCCCTTTGTTGTGAGCTGTGCCTGTGAGTCCCTGTGCTGGGCCACTTCCAGAGATCTTGGGGCTTTGCTCATCTGTGACAGTCACATTTGCAATTTGGACATGAGCACACCACGATCTTATCAGTATTTGCTGGTTTGTTTATTTTTTTCCTTTATTCAAACTTGCTACAAACTTCAGAACTACATTTTTACAATTTTTTTTACTAATTCTCCAGAGGATTCTGCTCTCATTTGCATCCCCTCACTAATAAAACTGGAGCTTCTTTCTGCAGGTGTTGCCTGGGCTTGCAGGCCTGGGACAAAAGACAACACTGTCACCCAGGAATCCTTGAGCAACAAACGTGTCTCAGTGGAAACATTAAAATACTCATTTTATCTCCTAGAATGCTCTGGCAAGGAATTTCCATCTCTGGCCCGGGAATTTGGCAACCATCTAATGTTTCTTTTCACTTGGAGTATTTTTCTTAACTATTTCCTAAAAAGAAGGGGAGTTTCCTTTGTAATGCAATGTCCAGGTTTACTTCAGGCCTTCTTTTACCTCAGAGTATTTTTAGTCTGCGGCCCCAGTGGGGATCCCAGATAAAAAAAGCATTAAGAGGACACAAACCATTTCATGGCAGGGTGTTGATGTCACGAAAATGAATGCATTTTTCAGTGACATGTTGTGGGATAATTATGGCTTGCACATGGGGTTGCAGGAGGATGTTAAAATGTCTGACCTGCTCTTATTTATGAAGTGTTTCACTGAATCCTGACATTGTTACCTTTTAAGTAGGAGATGTCAAGTTGCCATTTTCAATTTTTATTTTGGTGTCTGAAGGAAAGCTGGGCTTATGTGGTTGGATGGTTGGACCATTCAATCATCCCATTCCTCCCTCTGCTTCCCTTTCATCCTATTCTGGACTCCTTCAGGGGTTTTGCAAGTGTTGGACAGTTGTAATCGGGTTTCATGAGGATTTCAAGATGCATCTGGCAGGAAGGTGGGGTCCTGGAATGCCAGTGGTTGTACACGTATTGACCTCTTCACCTTTGGAATGAGTGGCAGGAAATGTTCTCTTTCTTGGCTGAGTGGTGGATGTGGATGCTGGGGGGGAAAGGAGAATCCTGGGGAGAGAGGGGTGGGAACAGGAGGGTGTAAGAGATGCGAGAGTCGTGGTTGGGATAATTCTGAAGGTAGACAGGATTCAGGCTGGTTTAAAAACAAGACATTAATAATAATAATAAGTAATTATTAATTATAATTCCCGTGTTAATTGCCCGCCTGGCGTGTTGCAGCTGGAAGGCCACAACGAGCCCGTGGTGCTGCAGGTGTTCGTGGGCAACGACTCCGGGCGTGTGAAGCCCCACGGGTTCTACCAGGCCTGCAGGGTCACGGGCAGGAACACCACGCCCTGCAAGGAGGTGGACATCGAGGGCACCACTGTCATCGAGGTGGGGCTGGACCCGAGCAACAACATGACCCTGGCGTGAGTAGCTCTTTCCACGGATGTTTTCGTTTGTTAGCTTGGGTTTGGGAACCGATTTCCTTTTCCCCTCGGATGGGTTGTAGTGAGAGTCTGAACATGTCGGCGCTCTCCTCGCTCTGCTCCTCGGCTCTCGCTTGCAATGCGGTGTACTCAAATGAGATACCAGGTGGTCCCTGTGCTTTTTGGGCACAGAACCCAAGATCCTGGGTAAATTGCAATATTCTTCTTTTTAACACATCAGGCTGTGTTTGCTTCTACTGTTG
>VZTA01027917.1:181764-192387 GCA_013398855.1 Mohoua ochrocephala | reverse complement strand
TTTTTTTTTGGCTGTTTTTTGCTTTAAATCATTTTGCATGGAGCCTGTCTGAAAAGCCAGCACTGCATCACTCACCTGGCCCTGTACATCTCCCCTAGGACCACAGTTATGGGAGGACTTATCTGTCACTTCCAAGTCCCACTGAACATAAATAATATGACTACAGTAAGTTTTCTTCTACTCCTGCTTTCTTTAAGTGAATGCAGAATATTTTGAAGCAATAATCCTGCAAGCACAGATCTCGCCCTGGGGATGGAAGAATGAAGAGCTGTGATTCTAAATTGAATGCTTACCAGAATTATATTGCACTTTCTGTTTTATTCATGCTTTCATATGCCTTTCTCCCATGATTCATCATCCAAATTAGGCAGGGTTGAATGAAAACTTGAAAAAGGTCATAGATTTCATGTAAATAAAAAGAAATCTAATAACATTTCAGTAATTACCTCAAGGCTTTTGACTTTGGCTTATGAAACTACTCGAGAGCCTGTTAAAGATGCTGAACTTACTAAACTATGAAATTCTGCTGTGTTTTGTGTTGTTAGGGTCGATTGTGTGGGAATCCTGAAGCTGAGGAATGCTGATGTGGAAGCCAGGATAGGGATTGCCGGCTCCAAGAAGAAAAGCACCCGCGCTCGGCTCGTCTTTCGCGTCAACATCACGCGCAAGGACGGCTCCACCCTGACCCTGCAGACGCCTTCTTCCCCAATTCTGTGCAGTGAGTGTCCAACCAAAGAGCTCAGAGTAGAGGGGTCTGGATTTTAGTGTGATCTCGGCATGGAAAGGGTGCTCAGGCCTTGGCAGGGGCTGCCCAGGGAGGTTTGGAGTCCCCAGCCCTGGAGGTGCCCGAGGAAGGGCTGGAGGTGGCACTCAGAGCTCTGGGCTGGGGACAAGGTGGGCATTGGGCACAGGTGGGATTTGATGGTCTCGGAGGTCTTTGCCAACCTAAATGATTCTGTGATTCTGTGAAAATGCCTTGGGGGGGGGAAAAACCACCCTGTGTTGATCTGTGATAATTTCAGAATTGCTGTAGCTAAAATCAAGTGGATTGATTTTTATTTGTGGTGGAGTACTAGTTAAAATTGTTGTCCTATATTGAAAACTAGTTATGCATTTCCTGATCATCAGTGAAATGAATTTTTTGCCTCCTAAAATTTCACAATTTTTGTCGTGATCGCTTTGAAAAATGACTCTGATGCGACTTTCTTCTGTATTGGCACATTCATGCCTCAGCTTTCAGTGCTAGACAGGACTTGCAGCAAGTCAGCAAGTCTGGCTCTCTCAGCTGTGGTCCTCGCGTGGGCCAGAGGCTGAATCTGTTCTGGTTCAGTGCAAGAACAAAACTTTTTATAGCTCTTTATATTAAACTGCTCTGTTTAGCACGAGCACAGATGGCTGCCTCGGCTGGGGAGGTTCCACTGACCAACAGGGAGAAGGGAATTGTGGAATCGTGGAATGGTTTGGGCTGGAAGGGGCCTTAAAGCTCATCTTGTTCCACCCCTTATCTTGATGAACGAGATGGGAAGCTTTTTCTCTATGCATGGAAGGAGCAGAGAAGCTCCTGGGCACTCGTGTTGTGCTCTTTTCCATGGTATAAAAAGGATTTTTTGTGGTTATTTTTTAGAAATAGGGTCGTCTTTGCAGCTCCGTTCCAGTCAGTAGACCATGGTGGTATCTCACAGTAATGGAGTATCTGATGTCAGTTTTCAGATTTAAGATAAAAACATTTTCTATAAAATCTCCCAAAGCCATTCCTGTATCTCTTTTGTTTGTAACTTTCTGGTTAAAGATGAAATTATTTCAACCACAGAAGAAAAGGGAGTGGAAATCACCTGATGTTTTCTCAAACAGCCCAAAACTTGTTACTGTGAGTCGAAGCTGGGTCTGGGATGAAACATTTAGAGACTGATTTTAAAATAGGCTGTTGAGCTAAAAAAAGCTGTATTTGATGCAAAGAGTAAATAGGTTTGGTTTTTGGCAGGCTGGGGTTCGGTCACTTGCTAAGAAAATATTCTCAATTGTGTAAGTTGCTAAGAGATTGCCCAGGAATTTTACAGTGTCTCCACTGCTGGAAGTCTTAGAACACAGGGACAAAATACTCTGGTCAGACTTGTGTCTTTGGGGAATATGTGGGTAAAACTGATCATGGTGTGAAGGCTGAGAGGGGAATTCCTGAGGCTTCTTAGAGGACTCTGTGCTTCTGTCTTAACTTTCACTGCAGCTACGGGGACTTACAGTAGCCCTTGGCCAAGCAAATGGTGCTGGCACACGGGTACTGGCTGATCAAAACGGCATGAAATGTGTTGTTTATTGAATATAAATTACCTCCTCGAGCACATTACACCGGCTTGGTTTGCTACATAAACCTTACTACGGATGTGTAATGTACCTTCACGGCAAGGTTTGCATTTACCCTCATCACAGCCTGTTTACGTTGTGTTTTATAACTAATAATGTTCCTGAAACCATAGAAAAGGCATTAAGGAGCTGCAGGCTCTTTATTTAAGGCCTGTGTTTTAAATAGGCTTTGTTAACTTGTTAGCAAACCTAAATCCAGTTACTCTTTTCATGTGCCTTGAGCATATTCAGTTGTTGCGTAACGGTTGCCTGGGAACCCGCAGCCAGAGTTGTAGAAAAATCCTTTCTGAAAGGTCATTAAATAATTTGGAGTGGTACAGGATGTATGTTCTGCTGTGTAGTAAGCCCAGAGAATATTGTTATTAAACACTCCAAGTGGGCCAGGCGAGTGCAGAAGCACGAGTCTGGGTGTGTGCCCCGGGGAGCTGTGGTGAGCAGAAAGGGTGGTTGAGGAACCTTCGTTAGAAACTGGAATTACTTTGTATTAAATGTGTCAAAGCACATTATTTTAAAATGTATCTCTGTTTAAATTGTCTGCAGTGCTCATTTGCATTTAGCACACGTGGTCCTGTTTGGTTTAAGCTTTAAGAAGAATAGGAGTGGTTTGCAGCAAAGACAGTTTGTGATAAGAATTATATAAATCCTCATGTGGGGCATCCAGGGATGTGTGTCTGTGAAACAGACTTGTTTATTTGATTCAAATTGCTAAAATTCCCAGCTACAGAGATGTGAGCCTTGCAAGGATTTGGAAGGGTCCTTGAAGCTCATCCCGTTCCACTCCCTGCCACGGAGCAGGGGACACCAGGTTGCTCCAAGCCCTGGGTTAGTTCTTGCACCAGCCAGAAAACTGTGTCATGTGAAAAACCTGCAAAGCCCCCCAGGTAACAGGGGAATTCCTGCTTCTGCTCTTTTGCAGAGCAGAACAAAATCAGCTTCACAAAAACAGTTTTATGACCCAGAGGCTGAATTTTAAGGTCGGCTTCAGGTGCGTCCAAAGGCTGATGCCTCTGGAGATCACTCTGCACCGGGGAGTTACAGAAACACATTTCCTTCTCTTCTGAGCACTTGTTGAGCGTTGGCTCCAACACTGGGAGTTTCATTTTGAAGATTTAATAAGTGCAGGAGAAAAGGAAAAAGACTCTTAGTGGATCATTGAGCTGAGTGTGATTTTTGTGAGCTCATTACTTTTAGTGTGGAAATAACAGAAATGGTTACATTCTGAAGAGTTTGTCATGAAATACACGATAAAGAAAGAAGCTCAGGAGTTTTATTTTTTCCTTCATAACCCTGTAAGTAAAAGTGCTTTGGGTTGGATGTTGATGTTTTCTTGATTCCAGACTCTGTTTTTTTCCCTTGCAGCTCAGCCAGCAGGAGTCCCAGAGATCCTAAAGAAAAGTCTCCACAGCTGTTCAGTGAAGGGTGAAGAGGAAGTTTTTCTGATTGGCAAGAACTTCCTAAAGGGAACAAAAGTGATTTTCCAAGAGAATGTTTCCGGTTAGTGTGAAAGCAGTGCTGGCTTGGGGTGCTGAGCAGAGCCTGGGGTCGGGGTTTCACTGCTGGGCAAAGCTCAGGCGTGGAGAGCAAACTGAGGAGCAGAGTCAAAGGCACCAAAATAAATTGCTCTGTAGGATGTGCAATAACTTAGGCTTTTTAATTTTCATTTAGACGAGAATTCTTGGAAGGCAGAAGCTGAAATTGACATGGAATTATTTCATCAGGTACTTCTGTATTACTATTATTATTACTACTATTACTACTACTACTACTACTATTATCATTATATTTTTAATTTAAAAAATACCGTGACTCTGTTTTCAAAGAAAAATGAATCCAACCTTTCCCTCTTTCTGTGCATTTTTAGAAATAATACTAATTTTTTTCACATGCGGTCTGTTGTGAGTGTGAATATAATTTTGGGTTTACACAACTATAATTGGTCAGTTTCTGACTGAGAGCTTGGATCCCACAGAGGGTTTGGCGAACAGGTCTTTGCCCTTACAATGGAATGAAAAGGCCTAATTCAGTTTTCCCAGCAGTTTTCCATGGAAGGAGATTGTGTGTACACCATAGTCTTTATAACTGGCTGCATTTCTGTTCCACTCTGAGATGTTTTACAGCATATTTATTCTTTCTGACACAACTAAGTGTCTTTGTGGACTCTGGCTGCAAATGATGTCAGGAAAGTGCCATCCTGGTCCCACCTCTGAAGGCAGTATCCTGCACATGCATTGCCCTCAGTATCCTGGGTTTTTACAGTGGTTTATCAGTCTGTTTCTCTCTTTTGATGGATGTAAGTAGGATTAAGATCAGTAGGAATAAAATGTGATTTTTCTCCATTATTTTTGCCTGGCAGAATCACCTTATTGTGAAGGTGCCACCATATCACGACCAGCAAATCACCTCAGCTGTCTCTGTGGGAATTTACGTGGTGACCAACGCTGGGAGATCTCACGACGTGCAGCCCTTCACCTACACTCCAGAGCCAGGTGTGTGGGGTGCACGGGGGGGAGGCACGGCCATTTCACCTCCTGCACACTTCTGACTCCCAGCCTTTGGTCCCTGCAACAGGAATGTTCAGGAATGTGGAGCTTTCCTAACTCCTCTTGCTGGCGAGTTCTGCTCTGTTCATAATAAGATCTAAAGGCTTTGCTTTTCTCATTTATGTGCCAAATACCTCAAATTCCAGCTGTCTTGTGACAGCTGTTCTTATATAGCAGCATCCATTTCTAGTTTAAGGATCAAAATGAAGCTGAGCAGGATAAAAAAAATCAACATATTCCATACGGTGCACCAAATAAACCAAGAAATCCCACCAGGCTTTATCCTGAGGAAAGCTGCAATTTGCCCACTTCATGTATTTTAGTTTATTTATTTATCTGTATCTCAATAGACAGTGCAAAGGTTTTGTGGGTTTCAAAGAACCTGAATTTCTTTAAGCTATAAGGAATTGTTTTGCTTTGCTTTGTGTTTTTTTGGCTTGTTTGCTGATTTAACGTAAGGAAGTTCTCAATGTGTTTTGTCTCGGCAGCTGGGACTCTGAATGTTAATGTGAAGAAGGAAATCTCCAGCCCAGCCCAACATTGTTCTTTTGAAGAGGCTATAAAAGGTACTAAATTGATTCTTATCAGTGTTCTTAATAATTTAACTATGAATTCCTACCCAAATTTGGAGAAATGAATCAGACATCCTGTGATAAGTCTGTGCTTATAAAATCTGGCCCTATTCTTACAGGGAGGTTTGTTTTCTGACTCTGAATATTTTACTTTATAACAGTATTCCTATCAGTATATTTTAGTACAAGCCATTATAGAACAAAAAATTGCAAAAATAATACTATTTTTTTTTCATTTTTCATGCATTAGGCTCTGCAGTCTAATCTTTATTTAGTATGTTTGCAAGTGAAGAATAAAAAAGAAGCCTAGGATTGCAGTTAATACAAAGAATTAGAAACCTTGTAGTGTTAATTTAGGCAAAAACACATCTAAAGGTAGTGGTGGGGAAGGGCTGAGCGCTGAAAAACAAATGTGACAATGTGGTGTTTTTCAGAAGCTGTATTTTTATAGGTTTTGTAACACTGCTTTCAGTGGGACTCGTTTAAAATGTTAATTCTGGGAATTTCAACTTATCCCCTTCAGTGAGGATTTTTTTCCCGGTCATTCTATCCAGACAAAGTTTGTCCTTTTCTTCCAAAGGAACAGGTTTTAGGTTTACCTGTTACTTGTTTAAGTGTGATTTGATCCTTCCAATATTAAAATGAAGTGGAGGAAGGAAACATCTCTTAGTTGCCTGTTCAGACTCTGGTGGTGCAGAATTCCCAGAGCTGCTCTGGAGAAGCAGGTTGGAGGGAGCAGAGGAGCAGTGGGGCCACAGTGGGACAGGACTCTGGCTGCAGGTGAGACCGTGGACTTGTGTGGGAGTTAAAGCTGGGTCTTGGCAGGGCTGGGTTTACAAGAGACTTTACAACGTGTCAGGGAGGATAATCCAAGGTAGGATGAGTTTAAACCTGCAGAGAATACCTGGGGGGGAAATTTGCAAAAATATGTAGGGCAGTGAAACAAACTGGTAAAGCACTGGTAAGACCTTTCTAGTAGCCAGGTTGAAAAGATGAGGAAAATAATAACTAATATTCAGGGTAAGCCTGACATCCATCTGATGTAGTGTGGAGCTGAACTGAGGGAAGATCCCACCTGCTCCAGGAGAGCAGCTGCTGCTCCTCGGAGCACAATGTGCTGTTGTGTTCCTTCGTGTCCTCAGTTAATTTATGCAATAAAGCTGAATTTACCTTCTCATGCGGGTTTCTGTGCTAGCTCCTCTCTGATGGTTCATTCCTGTACCTGTTCTACTCCAGGCTGACTGTGAACCAGAGGTTCAGAATTCACAGAATTTTGTCTGCTGTATGTACTTTGTTCTGTCCTTCCTCACTCTATGCACATGTGCAGAAATGTTACTGTAAGATTTAAATTCGGTTAAAGTGTGGAGATCTGCTGCTTTACATTGAAGAGTAACTCTTTAATTTACTTAAAAGGAGTAATGATGGGTATTACCATTGCCCCTCTTTCTCTCGTTTTCTTTGTGGGCGCAGCAGTGAAGGCCACGGGCTGTAACCTGGAGAAGGTGAACATTCTTCCTAGTGCCTTGATAACTCCACTCATGCCAAGCAGTATGATCAAGAACGAAGATGTGGCTCCAATGGAAGTAAGTGCAGAAAAATGCTCTCCCCGCCATGTTCCAGGCAAGTTTGGTGGGGGCTGAGCACAGCAGCTTTCAGGCTCTGGGTTACCTCTACTCCTTGGTCCATGCTTCAGTAGTGGGGAAGAGTAATAGACAGGGGAAGTGCCCTGCCCAGGATCAGTCAGGGAAAAACACAACGACAGAGCATGAGTAGAACAGACAGTTTCCTTAGATAACTCACCTGGTTCTTGCACCCAGACTGATTGATGGGTTAGTGACACTGTGATGGGGTTTTTTGGTTTTTGTGACACGGAGCTAGTAAATTACTGTAAGAATATTCTTTTAATCAGTTCTTAGCATTGCTTTCATTAAGTTGTGCATGATTCCATCCTTGAAGTAGCATTTCCACTGCTAATCATTCGCTTGCTGGTTTGGGTGTGTCTGGGTTTCGCATCTCACATCTCCCTCTGATCCTCCCTGGACATCGGGGATTTGGGGAAATTGTATCAGCACAACCCAGGTAAGCTTATCAATTACTGAATGTCTTGCTCTTTTCAGGCTTCAAATGTGGTTGGACCAACTCAGCAAACATTGGAAAACAGCATGTCTGGCATATCAACTTCTGCTTCCCATTTACCTTCTGAAAGCGAAAACCAGCAGCAAATCCAGCCGAAGGTGTACAACCCGGAGACCCTGAGCACGATCCAAACGCAGGACATCTCCCAGCCCGGCAGCTTCTCCGCAGTGTCCACCCCGGGCCAGCTGCAGAACAGCGATGCCCTGCTGCAGCAGGCTGCGCAGTTCCAGGCGAGGGATTCCCAGCCCAGGGAGGTGCTGCAGTCGGATGGCACGGTGGTGACTCTGTCACAGCTGGCCGACGCCTCTCAGCAACAGCAGCCGACGCTCTCGGAGCCGGCCCAGGCCCTGCAGCAGCAGATTTCCTCGAGCATCTTCTCGTCGGCCAGCGGCGTGAGTCAGCTCCAGAACACCATCCAGCAGCTCCAGGCCGGGAACTTCCCCACCAACACCGCCACGGGCAGCAACAGGAACGTTGACTTGGTGCAGCAGGTTCTGGAAGCTCAGCAGCAGTTATCTTCCGTTTTATTTTCGGGCTCAGACAGCAGCGAGGATGTCCAGGATCAGCTGAACGCAGATATCTTTCAGCAGGTCAGCCAGATACAGAGCAGCGTAAATCCCGGGATATTTTCCTCCTCGGACACAGCTGTCCATTCCAGACCGGAGAACCTTTTGCCCGGACGAGCTGAGAACGTTCACTCGCAGCCCGAAGGTGCCCTGTCCAACCAGCAGCAGCAGCAGCAGCAGCAGCAGCAGGCCATGGAGACGTCGGCGGCGATGGTGATGGGGATGCAGCAGAACATGTGCCAGGCGGCCACGCAGATGCAGTCGGATCTGTTCTCCTCCACCACGTCGGGGAACGGAGCCTTGCAGCAGTCCCCGGTGTACCAGCAGGCGTCCCACATGATGGGGGGCTTGTCCACAAGCGAAGACATGCAGATGCAGTGCGAGCTGTTCTCTTCGTCCCCGGGGGTGTCCGGCAGCGAGGCGGCCGCCCCCGCGCAGCAGCCGGTCTCCAACAACGGCCCCGCCATGTTCCAGCCGTCGAGCTCTGCCGAGGGAGAGGAGGCCTCGGGGCAGAGTAAACAGATGCAGAGCTCCGTGTTTCAGACCATGGTTCAGATGCAGCACAGCGGGGAAAGTCAGTCCCAGGTTAATCTCTTCTCATCTACCAAGACCATGATGAGTGTCCAGGCCAGCGGGACTCAGCAGCAGGGCGGGGGTCTGTTCCAGCAAGGTGGAGAAATGATGTCCATCCAGTCGGGAAGCTTCATCCAGCAGTCTCCGCACTCACAAGCTCAGCTTTTTCACTCTCAGAACCCTATTGGTGACACTCAGAATATATCCCAGGAAACGCAAGGATCCCTTTTTCATAGCTCAAATTCCATTGTCCACAACCAGACCAACACTAATTCCTCTGACCAACTGCAGCCCCCGATGTTCCACTCACAGAATGCCATGGGTGTCTTGCAGAGCTCCTCCGTGCCTCAAGACCAGCAGTCTGCCAACATGTTCCTTTCCCAGAGTTCCATGAGCAACCCTGCCACTCAGGAAGAGCAGATGTCATTCTTTACGAGCCCAAATCCCATTTCTCCTCTTCAGACAGCAACAAACACTGAACAGCAGACTTCTTTCCAGCAGCAGACACAGATCTCTCATATCCAGAGCTCCATGCTTCCCCAGGAGCAGCCCCAGACTCAGCCTGCTCAGCAGGGTTTGTTTCAGTCCCAAGTGTCGTTGGGCTCCATCCAGTCCAGCTCCATTCCTCAGAACCAACAAGGAGCCATCTTCCAGCCTCAGCATTCGATTGTTGCCATCCAGAGCAGCCCCCCAGCTCAGGAGCAGCAGCAGCAGCAGCAGCAGAACATGATGTTCAGCAATCAAAATGCAATGAGTACAATGGCCTCCCAAAAGCAGAACATGATTTTCAATCCAAATCAAAACCCAGTTACCAATCAGGAGCAGCAAGGCCAGTCCATTTTTCATCCGCAGTCCAACATGGCCTCGATGAACCAGGAGCAGCAGCCCATGCAATTCCAGAGTCAGACCACAGTGTCTCCTCTCCAGAATCCCGGCTCCAGCCAGGCCGAAGCACAGCAGCCAACCATCTTCCATAACTCACCCCAGATTCAGCTGGTCCAAGGGTCCCCAAGTTCTCAAGAGCAACAAGTCACCCTCTTCATCTCCTCAGCTTCCATGTCTGCCCTGCAGAACAGCATGAGCCAGCCGGAGCTGCAGCAGTCCCCCATGTACTCCTCCCAAAACAGCATGGCAGGAATGCCAGGAACTGCTTCTCCTCCCCAGCAGCAGGCTCCTCTGTTCCACAACACGGCGGGAGGTGCCATCAACCAGCTGCAGAACTCCCCTGCCTCGTCCCAGCAGACATCGGGAATATTCCTGTTCGGCATCCAGAACAGTAAGTGACCGGCGCCTGCTGCTGAGCTTTCAGTGCAGAGAGCTGCCACGGAAACGTGGAATGGTGGAATGGTGTGGGTGGGAAGGGACCTTAAAGCGCATCTTGTTAAACCCCCTGCCGTGGGCAGGGACACCTTCCACTGTCCCAGGGTGCTCCAAGCCTTGTCCAACCTGGCCTTGGACATTTCCAGGGATGGGGCAGCCACAGCTGCTCTGGGCCCCCTGTGCCAGAGCCTCCCAACCCTCCCAGGGAAGAATCTCTCCCTAATGTCTAATCTAGGAATGATTGTGCTCTCTTAAGAGAGCATTTCTCTTCCTGTTTTTGCTTTCCACAATGCACACGTTGGCTTTCTTCACGTTACTGAAGGAAAGCATTTCAGAAGCTGTAGAGTCCAGAAAAGTGTCTGTTAAAGTGTACTTAGCTGCACAAACCTGCACTTTTCCTTACCTCCTCTCCGGCCCCAGCCTCCACGAGCAGCTCTGCGGGATGCAGAGCCTTTCTCTGTGTGCGCAGGTCTGGGGGTGCCCGTGAGCCCCAGCGGTGAGGGGTGCCCGTGAGCCCCAGCAGTGAGGGGTGCCCGTGAGCCCCAGCAGTGAGAGGTG
>VZTA01027917.1:170790-181443 GCA_013398855.1 Mohoua ochrocephala | reverse complement strand
ACTGAGCTGTCCCTCTGTCCCCCAGACTGCGGCCAGCTGCTGCCCCCCGGCCCGGCGGCGCTGCCGGAGGAGCTGATGGCCATGGGGCAGCCCGGGCAGCCCCAGGGCGAGGCGCAGCCCGCGGTGCCGGCGCTCCTGTCCCAGCAGCTCCCCGAGACCCCGCCGCTGCCCTCGGCCATGGCCGCCAACCAGAACATGGAGAAAATAGATGATCTGCTCGTGTCCTTGCAGAACCAGGGGAACAACATGGCTGGCTCGTTTTAATTAGGCAAGTAAGTGGTGAGTTTGGGTCTCTGGGTTCTTTCCTGCCACGCAGGAGCTTTGTTCAGTACGTTTGTACCTTGCAGTGTGTGACTGTGCTTTAAGAGGCCAGCTAAAACACCAGTGAGGCTGAATTAAGACTGTAATACCAGAATGAGGTTATTAAAACCAGTCAGAGGTCAGAACTTGTATGAAACAGTAGAGACTGTGTCTTGTTCAATTTTCGTACGTTTTGTCACCTGCCGTGACGGTCTGGTGCTTTGTTAGGGAGGAGAGTGGATCACTGACAGCTTGGCAGATCCAAACCTTATGAAACATGACTGTGGTTTAAAAACTTGAGACTTACTGAGTAAATAACACCTCAAGTCTGAACTGTTCTGAACTCTTCCCCCGGGTTACAATAATGTGATGTGAAAACAGGTTTCGGTGGAATGTGGCAGCTCCTGCGTGTGCCACATGCTGAGGCTGTGTTAGAAACAGCTGACAGCATCAGCTGTTGCTAGGAAACATTCTGCTTTTAGAAGGTGCCTTTTTCAGAGAGGGGAAAGAGCCTTTGACTACAAATGAGCACCAAGAACTGGGAGGACTCTCGAGTCCAGTGTAGGTTGTGCTGTGGAACTTGGGGCTGGTCTTGTCCTAAATCCCCCCCCGAGTTTTCACTGAAGTGATGCGCTTCGTTCTCTGACCTCAAGGGGTTTGTATGTGGAGTTTGGAGTCTCTCCAGAGCTTCTCTTGCTCCTCGCCCCCAGTTCAGTGCCTGCTCATGAGGAGCACCCTGAAGGTGAAGCCACTGCACAGGAGGAGGAGGGGACTGTGGTTAGTTATGCCTGACTTTTCTGCTTGTTTTCTCATGCAGAAATTCCGTGAAGAAAAAAAAGCGACGATTTCCCAGATCCTCTCAGACCTTCCAACTCTGGATTAGGCTGCGTGGAACCAATTGCTTCTGTGGAAAAGTGGCCTCTTTAAAGAGCACACGTGTGGCCAGTGGCAGACCTGAGGCCATGACCACGGAGTTTGGGCTCCATAGTGCCAATAATGCTGAGGAGTTATGCTTTGTGTTACTGGGGCGTGGGGTTGGGCTGTTACCAGGTTCCTAAACCTCATTACAGTGGGGGCTCTTGGAATTTAAAGCATATCTGGTCAGTTATTATTGTTGTTGGAAGGTAATCCATGTTACCACGTTTACTTTTTCCCTCCTATTCCTTCTTCACATCCCCTGTTTTTCCTCGGGAAGCTCATGCAGCAGGAACAGCAGCTGCCTCTGCCCCGAGCCGTGACTCAGCTGTCAGTAAGTGAAGGGACCTCTCGATTGACACAGAGTGGGAGAGCCAAACCCACCCTTTATCAATTGCAGGTATTGATAACTGCAATAACCAAGCAGAGAACTGCTGCTGTAAATAACCAGTTCCCATCTGGGAATGGGATTAATGGTTTTCCACGTCCCTTACGCGGAGCTGTGCATAGAACAAGGGTTTGGTGGCTCTACAGAATGAAGAAATGAAGGGGAACTTCCAATCGATCCTAAAATCTTTTCTAAAACACCTTCAGCTTGAAAAGAGCATTCTGTGTGGCTGAGGAAGGGACTCTCCTGTGTCTCTCACTCTGACTGATGAGTTAGAGCTCTGTAAAGCCTCATGAGCTGCTCCCAAACCAGCCTTCTCCCTTTCATTCTTTCCATGGTTTTCCTTCTCTCCCTCAGTTTTGTATTGTGTTTTTAAAAAAAAGACATAAATATCCTACTGGCTTTAAAGCTCAGAAACAGCTTTTAGGAATCCTTGGCAGTAAATTGCTTAGTCAGTAGAAGCTTTGACAAATAATCAAGGAGTAAGGAGAGAGGAAGCAATTTCTCCACCACCTTCTAAACGCAGGAATCCCCCTTNTCCCCCTTACCCCGCCACTTCCAGCTGTGACTGATGGAAATCTTCAGCTTGGCTTTACTCCAAGTAGGGGGCAAATTGCATCATTTTTAAGCCTTCTTAAAACGTCACTTCATCCTGAGCTGTTGCATCTTTGTAGCACATGGAGCTCATCGCAGTTCTGAAGTGATTTTTCCTTTTTCTACCACCGAGCCCCAAGTCTGGTTTCTAGATTGTCGTGTTTAATTAAAGAATAAATCATTGACTGATGTTACCGAATGTAAAAACAACCCACTCCAGACCACGCAGGTGTATTGTGAGGCATGTGGATTTTTTTGGGTGCTTCAACTCTCCGGACAGTGTGTGATCTCTCACTACGGCCTCGCTCAGATCCGTGTTCCTCCCGCCGCCGCCGGGGCCGAGCCGCTCCCGCGGCGCCCGTTCCGTCTCGGTAGAGTGTAGCTGGTATCACGTCATTTTTCATTTTTGTTATTTGAAATAACAAAAGAACAGTCTGTAAATGGGTTTTTTTTTTAAGTTCCTCGAGTCTGTTTACTGTGTGTTTTCCCCTTAACTCGTGTGCGTAGTTGAGCCGTGTAGAGTTTTTGTTGGTTTTCCTGGATTTCCCCCGTTTGTTGGTCTGTCACGACGTTCACTTTCTCTTTCTGTCTCTCTCTTTCTCTCTCTCATTGAGAGGCATTGAATTACGTTTTCAGTAGTAAGGCTTCTTGCCGATATGAAGGGAACTTTTCAGAAAGAGACCTGCTCTGGGTCATTTAATTTTGAATACAGTTTTCAATCGTTCAAGTTTTGGATGGTTTATATCTAATGTGTGTTTCATTTTTTTGGAAAGCTATATTTTGTATTTAGGAAATGGTATAACTATTTTGCTATTTGTACTGAGTGAGTACATTGGCATAAATATAAAAAATTTATATATATACATATATATAAAATATTCTTTTTGCCACACATTTTTGTGGTAAATTTGTGAGTTTGTCTGATGTTCTACCACAACGTGGCGTCTGATAACAGTGGGGTGGGGTGGGGTTTGTTATGTCTTTATTGAGTATTTAAGTACTTTTTGCAACATAAATAACGTGTTCATCTCTCGCCATTCCATCAGGCAGTGTTGGTCCAGCTGGCCACGAGAAGCTTCGCTCTGTGTTTGGTGTGTCCCTCACTCACAGCCTAGCAAGGAAACCCAGAGTGATTTAGGATTATAGAAAATATGAAATATTGGGGTTTCCCTCAGAATGAGCCATTCAGCTTTTCTCCACTCTCATTGCCTATTTAATATTTTAATATTAGCGCCTCTGTGTTTTAACTCCTAATTTATGATTATGCTCAAACGTTGGAAATTTTAATCAGGACAGAAAGAATTCCCCGCTGCATCATGTCCAGAGCTGCTTTAACCCCGACCCAGACTTTTTCTTTCTGTATTTTATTTTTTTTTTCCCCTGCTAAGACAAAACATTAACAACATCTTGTAATGGTTCAGGACAGGCAAGCAGCAGCCCCCGGCAGTGCCCAGGCGCTGCGTGGGGCTGCTCAGGCTGAGAACAATGGACCCGACAACGTCCAGAGGGCCGTGGAAGTCCACAGCCGCTCACTGGGAAAGGATCTGGTGGTGTTTGCAGGATCAGTGTCCCAGGACGAGCTGCTGGGTGTCACCTGGGGCCGTCAGACGCAGAAGGAGTGACAGGAGCGATGGATTCCTCGTGTGCTGCTTCCGTTTGCTCGTCGTTCCGAAGGGCTGTATCCGTTCGTTGGTCAGTGCCAAGTCACCAGGGACCAATTCTCCATGGAACAGGATGAGTGCCCAGAAGAGAACCTCATCCCAAGCCTGCCACAGCTCCAGGGAAGGGTATGTTTGAATTGTGGGCGTGTTTGAGGTCGCTTATGAAGAGAAGAGGAAAAAAAAAAACATACACAAAAAACCAACCAAGGGCTGTGCTATCCCAGTGTTCCCTTCTGGAAACACCTTCCTTTCCTCGTGTTAAATTTACCTGTTCATTTTAGGTCAATGTTTAAATGTACAACACTTTGAACATGTGATTTGGTTACAAAAAGTATTTGTGTGACTGAAGAGGTCGCTCAGCGGTTGGCGCGTGCTCGGGCAGCGGCTCCGAGGGCGGAGGGGTTGGATCAGCCCCAAAGGAGCTCAAGGGCAGGCTGCAGGGTGTCATGGCAGGGAGCACAGCCCGAGCCACATCTGTGTTCTATCAGGGGCCTGAACATTCACTTCTGGCGTATTTAGCAGTTGAGGTTGGGCAGCAGAGCTTCTCTATGATCCCTGCGTTCCAGGAGCGTGCGGAGCACTGGCGTCGTGTCTGGGCCCTTTGGGTGACAGAGAGGCTCCTGAGGTGTCAGTCTGTGTAAATCCAGCGTCCCTGGGGGTCCCAGAGCACCCATTTGTGGGCACGGGTGAGAATCGAGGGACTTGCCAACCCCCACCCCATCCCCTCAGCTTTTACCCTGAGTGCGCCCAGAGCCCACCCAGAAACCGCAGAGACAACACTTAATGCACAGTTTGAGCTGAACAACTCCTCTGGCACGGAGTTACTGGTGCTTTGTGCTTAATTAACAGTTGTTTTGTTATTAATTGCCTCCTCACTGCCTGATCTCGCAGCAAGCCAAATGCTGTGCTCTTATTTTAACACAAATCTAGTTCAAGAAATAATTCCAGGCTGGCAGTTCTGAAGCGGATGTCCAGTCTCTGGTCAGTGGCTGTGGTTACTTCTAATCACTGACAGGGTGGTTGCTTCCCGTGCAGTTTTAGGATAAAACGAGGCATGAGCAGTCAAAGGTAACTTTGGCCAAGTCTGGGCAGCTGTGTCAGTGGACATTCTCCTCACTTGGATAAGCTGAACTTTTATTTTTTTAAAGTTTCTATTGAGATTTTGATTTAGAATCTAATTTCTAAAAGGAAAATAGGTCTGACTGGGTTTTTATTCCTGTTTCCTCTTGCCTCTGCTTGGCAAACGGTTGGGTTCCTTTTCCAGGGGCACTGCGGGCGAGCACAGGGAGCACAGACGTGGGTCTGAGTGAGAGAAGCAGGAGAGAGGAGAGGGAATTGCTTGGCATGCTCCGAGCTGTGGGTGGAAGGTGAGAGGAGGAGATGCTGGTCACTGGTGACTCGTCATTAGTGCAAACCGAGTTTCAAGGAGTTGGTGGGTTTTGTGTTCCAGGGTCTCGGGGCAGCTCCATTCTACAGAAGCTGAAAGGAAGCAGCACTGGGATGCTGTGTTTGTTCAGGGGTTTTGTTTTAATTTGGGCTTATTTAGTCTTTTGGGGCAGACTGTGAGCACTTTGTGTTCCTGCTCAGACCAGCTGTGCCGGCTGCGGTGGCCGTGGTGCCCCGGGCAGGGCGTCTGTGCCGCGGCACCGGGAGAGGGTCAGCGGCGGAAATGGGATAAACGTGTTAGAAACGAGGGAAAACGCTGCAGGGGGTAAACTCCTGCCAAGGGGAACTTGTGGAATTCTCTAGGGGAGTGGGGGGCTTGGGGGGGTTACACAGGAGGAGAGGCTTTTCCTCTCCCCATCTGTATAGGGATGTAAATATGCACTGCCTGTATATTCTAGGATTATATATATGTATATAGAGGAGTCGGATTATTATATATAAATAATAGACACATGCATAGAATACTGTTATATTTACATTTTTATAAACATGAAATAATATTCCTTTTCCTCAGTAGGAGGTTTTTGTAGTAACTCATGAGTAGCTGTCTCACACCTCTCAGTCCTGGACGTGTTGGTGACGTGGCTCCAGAACTTGCTCTGCTTGGGAACCTCGCTGGGATCTGCGGGTTGGAAGCAGCTGTGGCCACTTTTGCATTTTTGTATCTTTGAGTTGCAGATGTGGTTTAGGACAGAACCAGGCTGAGGATGGGCTCCCTGCAGCCCTGAGCATCCCTCGGGTCGCTGCAGAGCCTTTTCCGTGCCCGGTCTCGCAGCAGCAGCTGGGGCAGGCAGGGAGCGGTGGTGGCTGAGCTCCGCAGGGCTGGGCTCACACCAGCCGGGTGTGGTGGGTGTTCTTGTGTAGCAAAGGCTCCCTGGTTGTGCTGGGTCAGGGAGGGGAAGCTCCTCTGCCATTCCTGTTTATTCCCATAAGGGCAGGAGTCTGTAAACTGATTTTTTTTAAATGGACTCATTACTGCAACAGTCAAAATACAGAGAACTCCTTGAAAGCCAGTGAAGCTCCCCTTGAATTCTGTCCGTGAGGAACCTGCCACAACTCGTGCTGATTTCTTTCTTGCAGGTTGTGTGAGGAATTAAACCCTAAGAATCATAGATTCATGGAATATCCTGAGCTGGAAGGGCCCCACAGGGATCATCCTCCAGGCCCTGCCCAGACTCCCCAACAATCCCACCCTGTCCCTGGCAGCGCTGTCCAAACGCTCCTGGAGCTCTGGCAGCCTCGGGGCCGTGCCCATTCCCTGGGGAGCCTGGGCAGTGCCCAGCACCCTCTGGGGGAAGAACCTTTCCCTGATCTCCAACCCAAACCTCCCCTGACACAGCTCCAGCCGTTAAATCAGGTCACAAAATCAGTGGTGTGTATTGTGTCCACCGTGACTTTCCATTCCAAATCCGTGTTCCCCTGGAATTTGTCACGAGTGGATCAGACAGTGTTGTCCTGGTACAGGTTTTCTTAAATCACCTCCACCACACTGAGAGCCAATGTCCTCATTTGTTCTCTTGGAGTTTGCAAGGCTGAGCTCTGCTTTTTCCAGAGATTTGTCATTTTTGCTGTTACACTTCATGAAATTTCCCAGTGACGTTCACTGTGTGGGGACAGGGCGAGGAATCCAGGGATTCCCTGCTCACTGACCCCTCTGTTCAGGTTCCAAGGCTCCCACAGCCGGCAGCCTCTGTGACACATTCCAGCTTCAGGCCTGCGATTAGGGAAGGGTCTGGCATTCACCTGACAGGGAAATGGCCTTGGCTTTGTTTGGGCCCTGGAGCTGCCCCGTGGGACGGGATCTGACCCCAGTGTCCTGGGCAGGACCACGGCTGCCCGTCGGGGTGACGTGTCCAGGGGGAAGGCCCTGTCTGAAAGTGGCTCTTTGGGTGTTGCAGAACTGGGATCACATTCCCGTATCCTTAGCAGCCTGCAGGATTCCTGAAGCTTTTTTATTCTGGATAAAAGGAGGCAACTTGAATTATTCCCATCTGAGCTGATGCTGAGTTAAGCTCCAACCCCTTCAGAGCAGAGCTCCAACCTCTCTCTCTGTCCCTGCACCTCTGGTGGGCTCTCCCCTGCCTGCCAGATGTTCTGGGTGCACCCTCGACCGCTGAGCTGCCTCTTCTGTGTCCTGCAATGTGAAAGTAGCACCAGATACTCCTTCGTGCAGTTCTGTGTAAATGGCTTTCGTAGGTGGGTTTTCCAAGCACTGATTCCCGGTGTTTTCAGTTTGTCTATGAGGGGATATTTTATTTGCATCTATGTTTTTAGCTCTCCTGTGATAACTTGTTGAATATTAAAAAAAAATAAAAATATTTTGCTTCTATTGGGACATTTGTATACTCGCAACTATATTTCTGTAAACAGCTGCAGTCGAGAATAAACGATGAAAGTTTTCATTTTGCAGTGTAAAGTCTTGTGATGGTTTTTCCAAGGGCATCTCCGGAGCTGCCCAACCCAGCCCCCAAATTGTGACCAAGGGAACAACTTCCATAGCCCGGGATCCCGTCTCTGAGGGACTGAGGGAGACGCAGGGTCTGCCCCAGGGAGGTGAGGCCAGGAGTCCAAAGCCAAGACGCTGGAAGTTGCCACCTCCTCGGCAGGATTTGGGGGTGTGTTCCCCAATGCCCTTTCTCTGCAGCTCTGACACACTAAAGATGCCCTGGGGCTGGGGAGGCCCAGCTGTGCCCCCCTTTCCTGCTCCCACCCTGCAGCCCGGGACCTCCCCAGCACCAGGGGCCACAGCCGGTATCAGGTATTTCCTTATCCTGAACAACTTCAGCAGGGTTAAGGAGAAACGGCAGCAAGAGCTGGGCAGAACAGTCAGTCGTGAAAGATTTCAGCAGATTTATCCAAAAAGCTTTCCGTGAGTCTCCCCCTTCAGCCCTGGGCATGGCCCAGTGCTGGGGTGGGACACAACCCCTGCCCTGGGCTTTTGTCCTTGTGGAGCTCATTATCCCATGGGGCAAAACACCCAAGAAATCCTCCCTCCCTCGGTCCCAGCCTCCTCATCCCTCGAGGCTCAGAGAAAGGCTCCCCCTGGCACAGGCAGCCACACAAACAGGACTGAGCCACGCTGCTTTGGGGTTTGGTGTTTATTGGGTGACACAGGCCCTGCCCAGGGGCACCCAGGGAATGCACCCCGCCCTCTCCCATGCTGGGGCCTTCCCAAGCCCAGTCACGGTGGCTCTCTGGGCACCAGCGCAGGGGACAGACCGGCCTGGCCCACGCCCAGCTGCTGGGAGAGGCCTCGCCCTGGCAGAGCCACCGCCACACCTGGGCAGGTGGGTCCTGCAGGCGGGGCCCGTCCTGTCCCTCACCTCCTCTTCACGAACTTCTTGGTGACGGCGTTGGGGTTGAGGCGGCGGCGGCCGGCGCCCAGGGCGGCGTCGCGCAGGTGCAGGTGCGCGGCCCGGCTGTGCACGTCGTTCTCGGCGAAGGGGGAGGCCCCGGCCAGGTAGTCGGGGTCGAACACGTTGGTTTTCTGCCTGGCCTTGCGGGACAGGCGCTGCTGCGGGAAGCGCTGGTCCTCCACCAGGTGCGGGTTGTTGGCGTGCTTCCCGCCCTGCGGCGCCGGCAGCGGGTACTGCGGGGGAGAAGGGGTCAGCCCCGGCTCCCGGCGACTCCGGGGTGAGCGCGGCCCTCTGGGGAACTGAGCGGGGAAGCCTAAACACCCCGGGGTTCAAGTGCAACGTCTGGAGGATGTTCGGTTTGCTCTGATTCCCTCCAACCTGCCAGCCACAGGCTGGGCTCCCGTCCCTGGGGTCCCAGTGCAAGAATTTCTCCACAGAAAGGGTTGTTAAACGTGGGAAGGGGTTGCCCAGGGAAGTGGTGGAGTCCCCATCCCTGGGGGGGTCCAAGGAATTGACTGGACGTGGCACTCAGTGCTCTGGACTGGCTGACAAGGTGAGGAGCGGTCACAGGTTGGATTCCTGATGGCCTTTTCCAACCTCAGGGAGTCTGGGATTCTGTCCAGGTACTCACCCTGAGCCCCCGGGGGTTCAGCACCTTGGGGTTGCGGGAGAAATGCATGTGGAGGCTCCCGTCGTCGCTGACGCTCACTGCCACCTTCTTGAGGGTCTTGTTACCACAGTGGGGGCAGAAAACCTTGGCCATGTCCGAGGTGGTCCTGTCAGGGTGGGACAGAGGGGTTCACAGCTCCCGGGGCCGTGGGACACGGGCTCAGCCTGGCAGCAGCAACAGCCCCAGCCCCAGCACCTGAAGCAGCCGTGGCAGCGCAGGATGTAGCTCCGGGCCCGGCGGATCAGCATCCCGTTCACGGCCAGCACGTGGAGACCCATCTGCAGCAGCACGTTCTGCAAGAGCAGGGACAGACCGGGAGCTGGGACCGGGCCCTGCCAGCTGGGGCAGGGTTTGCACAGGCCTCTGGCACTGAGACCCTGCTGGTGTGACACACGCGGAGCTGTCCCAAAGCTGCGCTCCCCTGCCCAGGGACTCGGCACCGCCTTGGTGGGAGCAGCCCCGAGGTCTGAGGCCTGGCTGCAGCCCAGCACCCACCTGCATGGCAAAGTCCGTGGTGACACAGCCGACCTGGACACCGACGGGAGCAGTGTCGCAGTGCCCCGTGTCCTGCTGGGCCTGCTTCAGGTTGCTGGGAGTTATCCAGCCTTCGTCATCGTCATCGCTCTCCTGATCCTCCTCCTCCTCTTCGCCGGCGCTGGCCCCATCCGCAGCGCTCCGGTGCTCCTCCGGGGGCTCGGGGCTGCTGGAGATGGCCTGGGCCACGCGGGGGGAGGAGACGGTCAGGGGGGCACAGAGGGCTCGGGGAAGCCCAGCCAGAAATCGCCGAGCGAGAACAGGGAGGAGACTGCAGAGGATTCTCACCAGCAGCTCCCGCAGCTCCTCCTCGATGCTGGGCAGGGGCGGCCGCCAGTACAGGAAGGATCCGAACTCGTCGCTCTCCGGCGGGTCCGGGCCGCTGCCGGGGCTGGGCTGGCGCGGGCCCTTCCCCGCGGGCCTGTGCTGGGGGGAGAACGGGGGTCGCTCACCGGGGGTCCCTCACCCGGGGGTCGCTCACCCGGGGGTCCGAGGGGCCGCAGCCCCTCGCCCTCCCTCCGGGCCTTACCTTGGCGGGCAGGTGGAAGCCGGCGAGGTGCAGGGGGGCCGCGGGGTGCCGCGGGGTGGAGCTGAGCCGCACCTGGGGAGCAGCACGGGGCGTGGGCGGGGGCGCTGGCACCGGGGCCCCGTCCCCGGGCCGATCCTACCTTGTCCTGCGGCTCCCAGCGGAGGCTGCCGGGGCCGTCGATGTCGGCCTGGAGCTGGCACGTGAGGGCGAGCACCTGCAGGTCGGCGGCCGAGAGGCTCGGGTAGTCCCCGGTCTTCTTG
>VZTA01027917.1:146996-167890 GCA_013398855.1 Mohoua ochrocephala | reverse complement strand
TGGTGCTGCCGTGGCCGCGAGATGGCTCCCGGCGCCCGGAGCCGCGTCCCCTCGGAGCCACGTCCCCGGCTCTGCCCCTCCGCAGGCACTGCTGGCCCGGGGCTGCCCCGTCCCACCTCGCCCCCGTGCCCTGCGCTAGGGAGGTGTCCGTGGGCACGGTGACAGTCCTGCCACCCTCGGAGGGGTGAAGCTGGGGACAGGCACGGTCAGGGCTTGGTGCCAGCCATCGCTGCCACCGGGAGCATTGCTCCCCAGTGCCCCTCTCCCAGCACTCTGCTGGGAGTCATGGCACCCCGAGCTGGCAGGGGTGGGGCGGGGGACGAGGGGCAGGGGACAGGATGACTCGTGGCTGCCTGACCCCGTGCCTGTGCCTGTCCCTGCCCAGTCGTGTCTGTGAAGCCCAAGGCCCAGAGCCGCCCAGCACGGATGAACTGCTACGTGGAGGTGGCCGGCGACGGGCTGCCCAGTGAGACCAAGAAGACGGGGAAGCAGATGGGGGTCTCTGAGCTGCTGTGGAACGAGATCCTCACCCTGTGAGTCCGTGTGACCCCTGCTGTGGGGCTGGCCCCGTGTGCCCCGCCGTGCCACCGGCTGGGGACACTCAGGTGTCACAGAGCTTTGTCCCTCGCACGAGGACACTGCCAGAGACAGCCAGGCTGGGAGGGCGGTGGGAGGGGGGCTCTCCCATTGCCCCATGTCCTCGCCCACCTTCCTCTGCTCCTTGCCTTTGGCACTGCCTGCTCCCCGAGCACGGAGCAGCCATGAGGCCACGGTGACAGCCCCTTCCCTGGTCTCCGCAGGAATGTCACGGCTCAGAGCCACTTGGAACTGAAGGTGTGGATCTGCCACACGCTGAGGAACGAGCTGCTGGGCGCCGCCTCCGTCAGCCTCGGCAGCCTGCTCAAGGGCGGCGGCAAACGTACGTACGGGGGGCCCGGGGCCCGGGGGACAGGACGGGGGTGGCCGCAGTGGTGGCTCCTGCGCTCCCCGGCGGGGAACAAGGTGCCGTTGTGCGCCCCGGGCCGGGCGTGCCGGATGCCGTACCTGCGTCAGCCCGGGCGCCGCAGCCGGCTCGGAAACACAAACCCCTCTGCTATTTGCCGCCGCTTGCGGTTGCCAGAGCGTGGCTTGTGACAGCGGCTCCCACATAAAGGCGGCCATTCAGGGCTGGGGCGGCGCGAGCGGCCGCGCGGGGCTGGAAAAGGCCGGCTCTGTCTCTTCCAAGCAAAGCTTGTGAGACACAGACCCGGTATTGAGCGGGGAGAGGGGCCTCCTGCGCCCCGAGGGATTCGGGGCTGGTTCAGACCCTCCCCGGTGCCGGGGGCTGGGGTGAGCTGCTTCCCCTGGTGCTGCCAGCTCTGAAACCACAGCAGTGTCCCTGCCGTGCTGCCGTGGCTCTGGGTGGCACCGGCCGCTGTGGCAGCGAGGGACACGTGGGAGCTGTGCTGCCCCTGCTGTCATCTCGCGAGCGAGGCCCGCGGGGACTTGGACGTGTGCCTCGGGCTGGCTCTCTTGGGGTGTAGCTGCCAGCCAGCCCCACAGCTGTGGGATCTGTGCCCCCGGGCACCCTCCCCTGCAGCCGTCATTGCCCGAGGTGTGCAGGGGCCCTGCCGGGCTCCCGGAGCCGCCGCGGTTCCCGCCCTACCTGCGCCTCCACGGGGGCACAATTGGCTCTTTCATTCCCGGCCATCCCGGGGGGCTGTGTGGAAAATGAATGGAAAAGGCAACTGGCTGTTCTAGCTTGTCCGTTAACATCCCCCAGAAAAAACGTGTCAGATTTTTCCTTGACACCGTGGGCTGGGAGGGAGGAAGGACTCTTAAAGCTGCAGAGCCTGCCCTGCCCTGCCAGGAAGGTGCTGCCTGTCTGCTCCCGTCTGCCCTCCTCGTCCGGGCTGGCATCTGCTCCCTCCTCTCCTCTGCAGGCTCATGCTCAGCCTTCGTGCTTTGCTGCAGGTCTGAGTGGGCCAGAGGCTGCTGGGGGTGCCATGGGAGCCTGGGAGAGCCTTTTTTCAGGGGCTCCTTGCCTCCTGGGAAGGGGGGAGTGTGTTCCCTCTGCCTGCCAGCCTGAGGAAGGGGCTGGGTCAGGCAAGGGCATGCAAAAAGCGTCTGGGATTTCAAGGCATTCCGAGTCAGACAGTTAATGTGTGAAGGGCAGTGAAATGCACGTGCCCCCTGCCAATGGAGGGGCCTGGCCCTCCTCTCCCCATCCTGGGAGGTGCTCAGCCAGAGTGAGCCTTCCCCAGGGCAGCTCCTGCCGGGCAGCAGCCCCTCTCTCTTCGTTGTGTTTGTTACGGTTCTGGTGAGGTGTTATGAAAGCTGTTGGTTTGTGGGTGCAGCTGTGGCCTTGTGTCGATGTTCCTGTCATTGCCCTCGGTGGGCAGGCCGGTGTCCTCCCTGCCGGTGGCATCTGTGGCAGTGCGTGCCGGGCTCCCGCCTGCCGGGATGGTGCTGCCAGCCCTCCTGCCAAGCATGCCTCACTGCAGGGGGAAAAGTCTCGGCTCTGAGGCCTGGAGCATGGAAAAAGAGCTCAATGATGAGCTCCCGGGAGGGCTGTGAGAGCCTCTGGAGCCGACAGCCTGGCTGTCGCAGGAGCTCCTGCTCCGGCGGGTCCAGCCCGGCTTTGGGACTTGCAGCTCTTGCCAGCGCCTGCGGGGCCTCTCCTCTGGCAGGCAGCGCCTCCTGCCTTCCCGGGGATTGGCCGGGGAGGTGGAGAGGTGGGTCAGGAGCGGCTCAATCACCGACAGGAGCTGGAGCCTTCCAGGAGCCGAGCTGCTCCCAGGGCTCCCATAAAACAGCTCGTTTGCCATGGCACGGCCCCTGGCCCCGGCCCCCGAGCTGCCGTCTCTGCAGAGGCACCTCTTTGTTCCCGGGCTCCGGGAGCTCCTCACCGCTGGCCCCGGCCGGCCTCGCGTCCTGGGCTGTGGGGGAGCCCATACTGGGCCTTGCTGGTTGTGCTGGTCCCGCTGTGCTGAGTGGCACCACGTGCCAGGGCTTTACAGATCCCACAGAGTCCCCGCTGCTGCGCCCCAGGCAGAGTGGCTGGAGCTGGGGCCTCCTGGGATCCTCCAGGCCGCCAGCAGCAATTCCCAGCCTCTGGAAAACTGCAGCTCCACCCCAGTGTGGCTGTGATGCCAAAGGAGCTGTGCTGTGCTGTGCTGCATGTCCCAGCAGCTCCATGAGCTGGCTCTGCCACGGCCGGGATGTAATCCCACAAAACTGGTCATCCAGCCAGCAGGTCGCTGTGGGGATTGGAGAGTGCCCATCCCGTGTCACCTTTTAGAGGAAAGAAACAGAAACCCGAGGCGCTCCTGGTTATCCCTGGCAGATAAATGGAGTGGGACACAGTTGTCTCTGAGCCGCTGGTGGTGGAGGCTGGATCAGCAGCAAAGGCAGAGCTTCCCTGGGGAGACTTTCATGGGACACTAAAAGTTATCCCTTCCCCTAAACTTCTTCGTTTGGGAATGTCTGTGGAAGGTTTACCTTTCCCCTTGCTTGTTCCTGGAGGGACTGTAGGCACAGCATGGAGTCATTCCTTCTGCTGTGGGAACGCACAGAGGCTGAGCCAGTCTTCACCTGCTCGGCACCAGGGAGCTTTGATTCATCCCAGACAGAACCTGGGCAATCACGTGGAGCTGTTGGAATGGGAACTGGCCTTTGCACCCAGTGGGACTGGGCAAAGGGCTTGGCGCTAGGCTTGGGGAGCTGAGAGACTGGGAAGCACTTGTTGGCTGTCTGTCTGGAAACCTTCTGGGATGCGGGTGTGAAGATGGAGCCACCTCACACAGGGTCTTCCAGAGGGGCTGCCCGTCCCGCGTGGCAGCTCCCTGGGGTCAGGCACGTGTGGTTCCCGGGGGTCCCGGGGCTGGGGCTCAGCCCGGGGCCGTTATCGCGCCGGCTGCTCCCAGCCTCGTTTCGTGGAACCGTAAATCCGCTTAATGGGCTGGGTGGGAATTCCAGCTCACCTCTGCTAAATGGGAGCTCTGATGCTGCGTGCAGGGCACTGGAAGTAGCTGAACTGAGACCTTATTCAGGACCAAATCACCCCCCGACCCCCTCCCAAAATAATAATAATCCCTCTGACATTCTGGCAGCCGGCGGGACAGAGGCAGCCTTTGTGCTGGGCCCTTCGGGGGACCCGCCGTCGGTGCAGCAGCAATGTCCCTTTGTGCGTCCCGCACGCTGCTCAGGGACAGGGAGTGGAAGGTTCTGCGAGTGTTTATTTTCTTTAAAAAAGCTGGAGGGGGCGGAGGGGGGGAGAAGGAAGCCGGCTGGGAGGTTCATGTTCACATCCTCCACTTGGAGACACCTTGTCTTTGCGCCTCGGCTGGGCGCCCGCACAATGAGGGCTTGTGCGGCCCCGGAGAGCGGCGCACGTGGAGGGGGATGGAGGGACCCTGGAGAAAATGCGGATTCCTACGGCTCGGAGGAGCCGGGGGGGAAACAGGGTCTGGATTTGTTCTGGTTTTTGGCCGTGCTCAGTAGCATCTTCTGTCTCAGGCTCTTAAAACTGTCTGTGAGGTCAGTTTCCCATGGAAGCAGGCGGAGTGCAGCTCCGTGAGGCGGAGGGGGAGACCCGGCTCAGCAGAATCTCGTGCTGGGTGATGGTGATCGGTGACAGAGCTGTGCCCCCGTGAGCGTGTGCCCTCGCTGTGCAGGAGACACCTGCCTTCTTGGCGCTGGAGGCTTCCCTCAGATCCACGAGTGCCGCCTGTCCCACAGCCCCGTGTTCACCACAGACCCTTTGGGGTGCCTCGGAGAAGGAAGTGTCAAGTCCCAGTGTGGGACAGCTCGGAGCTAGAGGTGGGACGAGGGCTCCGTGGGGGTGTGCTCCCATCCTCCTCCTGCTCCTGCTGGCCTGAGCCGCGCCCCGTCCCCGCGTCGCACCGGGACAAAGCAGGTTGCTAAAAAATGGTGCCATTGTGTCATGAGCAATCCGTGTATAATAAAAATATTATTTGAGCAAATGAGTCAGGAAGCGTCTGGGCCAGTGTCCCAGGCTGGTGCGGCCAAATTTTTCTGGCCTTCTGTGACGGAGCCGGTGTTTCAGTCTGGCTGGCACTGACAGGCATTGCTGTGATGGGCTGGGTGCTGAGGGCTGTGCTGTGCCCCGGTTGCCCCCAGGGACCAGCAAAGCCTTGCTGAAGCTGCTGAAGCCAGACTGGCTCACAAGGGAGGGAGTGGAGCTGGCAGCTGCCTCCAGGAGCCTCCCAGCCCGCAGCACCCTGTCCAGAACCTTCTGTGAATCCAGTGCTGCAACAGAGCATTCCTGTTTGGGGACGGCCCTCTGTGCCGGTCTTGTTCAGTGGAATTGATGCACGGGGATGTGGATGGAGGGATGCTCGCCATCACGCAGGACCCTTTTTGCCCTGTGTGTCGTCTTAAAGGAGCCAAATCCCTTGGCTTTCCTGCTGGGACCTGCCCTACCGCCCCAGCTCCTGGATCTGTGAGCGATGAGGGTCCCGGTGTCACAGGCAGGGCCCCTGGGGCGGCTGCAGCCCCAGTAAAGGGGCGAAGGGATCCTGAGGGCTGGTGGAGAAGGCTCTTCCTCAGGAGCAGGTGGTGGGACTTGCCGGGGGTCCTCTGGCAGCGCTGGTAGGTGTGTGTAGGTGTGGGGCCAACACTGGTGGTGCTCGCTGGGACAGGTGGCCCTGAGGGAGCGGGCACGTTGTCCTTTGGGGATGGGGGAGGCCTGGAGGAGCCCGGGAGGCTGGCGCGGGAGCTGGGGCAGTGGAGCCACCTCCACCGGGGCTGGTATCCCGCTGGTGACTGGGGGTCTCTTTCTCCGTGTCCCGTCTGCCACAGTGGAGAACAGGCAGCTGACCCTGGACCTGCAGACGGAGAACAAAGGCAGCATTGTGTCGGGCGGAGAGCTGACGATTTTCCTGGACGGGCCGGCTGTTGCTCTGGGCAGCGTTCCCGACGGCAGTGCCGGGACGGAGGGTGAGTGCCCGGCCCCACGCGCGGCCGCTCTGGACACGAGGCGTGGGGAGCGCAGCGGGGCCAGCGCGGCCCCGGCACCCCCGGGACGGAGTCCCAGGGCCAGCACCCGCCTCTGCTCCTGGCGGGGCCCTTGCCCCAGCCCCGTGGGCTCCCGCGGGCGTGTGGCGGGAGCGGAACGGGAGCATCGACGGGCTCGCACCAGCCTCCCCAGCAGCCTGGGAGGAGCGGCCCTTCTCCAGGCCCTCCTCCAGCCTTCCGTGCGGGTCAGCCCCTTCCCTCGCTGGCTGTGAGGGCTGGGGAATGGTGTCAGTGTCTGCTGATGCACTCACAGAGAGCTCCCCGTGGCACAGCCTGCGTGGGGTCACGGGCTGGTGGCTGATCTCTCGGGGTTGCCAGGGGAGCAAAGCTTGTACAGAACAGGGGTTGGTGCATTGCTTTCCCTTGGCTCCTTCTCTTTGTGGCTGGAAGACAAAACCTGTGAAATGTGGGAGTTGTGGATGCAGCACTCTCCCGGCACTGCCAGCTCTGCAGAGTCCTGTGTCCTGCTTGGAGCTCCGGGGTGCTGGGGGGCCAGGCAGTGCCAGGCTGTGTGGTGTGAGGAGAGCACCCCAGTGTGAGGTGGGGGGTCCTTGGGTGCTGGGGGTCTGTCCTGCAAGGGATGAGGCTGTTGTGCTTTTGGGGCTCCTTTCTGGAAGGTGGATGGGAGGGAAGGAGGGTAGATCTGTAGGTGGTTCAGTCCTTTTCTTCACCCCTTGTTCTTCCCCCATGCAGGGTCCCAGGTGCCCGGACGGGACCCCACCAGCACGGCTGTGGCCACGGAGGGCCGGCACCAGCCTCCCAGTACCAACTGCTTTGGCAGCAGACCGAGGTGAGGGTCCCACGCCGTGTGTCCATTACTGAGGGGCTGCTGTGGCTGTGTCTGGATTGTCCTTGTGCTGTGCACCCCACTGCAGATCTCCCAGTGAGCCCCTGCCACGCAGCACACGGGAGGTGTGGAGCAGGGGGGGCCTGTGCTGGGGGACAGCAGAGCTGGGAGTGCAGAGGGGTGACGTACAGCTGGGCTGTGGCTGGCCTGAGCCTCTCCCAAAGTGTGGGTCTCTCAAGGAATGTCAGGTCTGTGATGGCTCGGAGAGTTTCCAGCGGTTGCTCTGCTGGCAGCTGAAAGAATGGTCTGTCTGGGAGTGGGGCAGGCTGTGACCAGACAAACCAGCAAAGTGGGGTCCCTTCAGATGGGGATCACAGGAACCCCAGCTCTTCCCTCGAGCACAGCCCTGGCCAGGCTGGGAAGCACAATGTCCCTCCAGGCAATGGCCACAGGGAGATGCTTCCAAAGGTCCAGGGAGAGCAGGAGAAGCAGAGCTGCAGGGAAATAACAGCTGCTTCCAAAGGAAGTGAGATGCTTGGGCAGCAGGCCACCCTGCACCTGGCTCCGTGCCCTGCCCTGCCTCCTTGCCGGGCTGGAGTGGCTCAGCGCTGCTCCTTTTGGAGCTGTGGTTATTGAGAGACGTGTCACACTGTCAACATGGAGTTGAATTTAACACCTATTTATACTTCCAGAGCATGGCAGTGGCCCAGCAGCCTGTACAGATGTTCTGGGTAGGAGCGTGGCTGTGGAGAGGGCGCCTGCAGCCTGCCCGTGGGAGGTTCTGCGTGGCCCAGGCTCAGGAGCACTCCTCAGCTACAAGCTCCACGCCTTGAGCTCTTCTGCTCCTTCTTCATCTGCTGGGCACGCACCAGTTGATGTTTTTGGCTCAAAAAGTGACCCTGTCTTTCCATGTTGTGTGTTCATCTCCCACCTGAGGAGGGAGAGGGGTGGAAATTGGGAGCAGGTTGTGAACACAGTTGGTGCCCTTTTGTGGTGCCTGCTCCTGTTGATTCCTGCTGTCCAGGTGTTAAAGCCTCCCCAGGGGTGGGAAGTGCTCAGTGACCTGACTGAGCCGGGCTTGGCAGGCACTTAGCAGCTCTCAGGAGGTGTTAGAAAACCTGCTAAGAAAATTCTAGTTGGGGAGGCTGAGCCCGGGCACTGCTCGTGGCCCGTTCCCCGCTGGTTTCCCATGGGCTGTGAGGAGTTTCTGCTTCAGGTGTCACCTCGAGTGTGGTGAGGTCTGGCCAGGACTTGTGCAGGGCACCTTCAGGCACCTGCCAGGTGTGCCTGCGATCAGTCAGATCCCATGGCTGCCCCGGTATGGGAAACTCCCGAGCTAGTTCTCAATCCACGCTGCACTCACCTGAATTTGGGGTTGTTCTGGACATACCCGCTCACTTTGGTGTGGTTCTGCTCCGTGGGGCAGAGCGCTGCTCTGGGTACCCACAGGGGAGGCAGCTGCCTGCTGCAGGGTGGACTGCAGGTCCCTCGTGCTTGGGAATGCTGTTTGATGGTTGCTGTGTTTATACACAGAGCCGTGTTTATTTTCTTGGGCTTGGTGATGGATGCTGGCAAAGGCGCTCGGCGGCAGGATGGGAAGAAAAGGGTCATTCTTTGCTCCCCAGCTATTTCTACACTGTCCCTGCGAGGGAAATTGCTTGGTCAGGGCTTCTCTTTCTTCTCCTGAACAAATGTCATCTTGGGACTTGCTGCTAATCTTGGTGATTGGGTGTGAAATTCCACAGCCCTCTGTGCAGGGAGAGAAGGAGCTCTGGCTGAGAGCTGGGGCCATGGGTGCCACAACCCCTGTTTGTGGAGGCCCTGGCACAGGTTGCTCAGAGAAGCTGTGGCTGCTCCTGGATCCCTGGCAGTGTCCAAGGCCAGGCTGGACAGAGCTTGGAGCACCCTGGGACAGTGGAAGGTGTCCCTGCCCATGGCAGGAGCTGGAGCGGGATGCGCTTTCAGGTCCCTTCGCACCCAAACCGTTCCGTGATTCTCCCATTTGGGTGCTGGGGGATGTGGCTGCCCCCTCCCGCCTCGGCAGGGACAGGGGGAATTTCTCAGCTCCGTGTTTTGGGAGCTGTGCTCTCACTGCCCGCATGGCGCTGGGGCTCTCCCGGCTGTTTCCCGGAGGTCGTGCCCTGCTCCCCACAGCCAGCGCTGGCTCCAGCCTGTGCTCTGCCCTCCCTCCTCCTCAGCCACAGCTTGGGCTCTGATGTGCTGAGTGAGACCGAGACGTGCTGCCACCTCTGCTGCGTCTCATGAGGGAGCTTCTGGCCATCTCAGCTGCAGGAACTGGCCATTCCTGGGTTTCCTGGCCAAGGTCCGTGTTGGCCACTGTGGCGAGGGGACTCCGCCTTGGCAGAAGGGGGAGAGGAAAGGTTGATGTCACCCTCTTTGGCATCATCTGCCCCAGCCCAGGAGGGGCAACGGGGCAGCCACCCAAGGTCCCCAAGTCGATGGGGGACAGCAGGGCCTTGCCCGCAGCGTGGGAGAGGGGCTACCATCCGCACACCCCGCTCCACCCCACCCCACCCCACCCCACTGTTTGTTCCCATCCGTGCTCTGCCTGGTTTTTTCCCTGCTCCTATTTTAAGCACACGCTCCCATCCCGCCACGCTCTGTGGCCTTGCTGGGTTTGTTTCCAGTGTCTATTAAAAGACAATGCCCAGATGGGAGCACTCGTAGGAGGGCTGGGCTGGGCGGCGGGCTGGCTAATTCAGGCTGGTAACCCTGTGCTGCCGGCTGGCAGCCTGGAAACATCCTGTTTTGGTTTCTAAAAACTCTCTGGGCAGCTCTGAGCTCATCTGTGCTGAGGAGGGCAGGGACCAGGTCCATCCCATGCCAGAGAGGCTGCTCCCAGTGGGACAGGCTGGTGCCACCTGCCTGCTCCCCTCTGGCCAGGGCTCCGGGGGCTGTGCTGCCTCTGGCCTCACCATGGGGGGAATTGTGGGGAGAGGTCCGAGCCAGCTTTTGGGAGGTGGGTAGTACCAGTGTGCCCTGCTCAGCCACGGCAGTGAGGGCCCACCTTCACCTCCTGGTGGGGGAAGAGGAGCCTCTTCTGTACCCACATGTTCCTGGGTGCTGGTGGCCAAAGCAAGCCCCAGCATGGAGCCGTGTCTGGGGGGCAGCCGGGGTTTCAGTGAGTTCACTGTCTGAGGAGCCCCTGGCTGGGGATGGCCTCCTGGGGGTCTGTGACTCACTGAAGTGGTCACAGAGGCTCCTGCTCTGCCCGTGGCTCTTATCTAATCTATTTTCAACAACCATCTCTTGCTTTCCCATGTCTCCTCCCGATCCCAGCCCTGCCATGAGCCACTCCCCAAGGAGAGCAGCTTTGGAGCGAGTGGGAGGCTCCCACTTGCTGGAGCTGCTGAGAGTGGCATGACTGATCCGTGCCCTGTCGCTGCCAAGCTGCTGTCCCCTCCCAGCGCCAGCCCTGAGACTTGGGGACAGTTTGTGGGTTTTGCCCTTTTAAGGTAGATTTTGGCTGGGAGAAACTGATGTCCTCGTCCCTGCAGTCTTTACCCTCTGTGGTTGCTGCCTGGGCTGCCAGCCTGGGTGGAGGTGCCTGGGCTCTGCCTCTGCTCCCCAGGCCCCCCAGATTTGGGATGGCAGCATCTCCCCTCCTGCCCTGTCCCCCTCCTCGCTCACAGGAATGAATTCTTAAGGTGAAACCCAGCTTTTTTGGGAATGCCTTTGTGCTGCCTTGGGGGCCCTGGATGGTCCAAAGGGGAGAGTTTGCTGGGGGGAGCTGCAGGTGCTCTGCCCATGGAGGTTGGGCTGCCCTGGCCATGGGGAGCAGTGGCAGGTGAGCTCCAGGGTGGCAGCGGCCCCCAAGAGATGGAGCAGCTGCACCTGAGCTGGTCACAACTTGTGCTGTGATTTCAGCTCCCATCCTTCCTGACTGCTTGTCCCCTCCTTTTCTGGAGGCCACAGCAGTCCTGGGTGCACCGGTGAGGGTCCCCACCACGGTGCAGGACCTGGGGCTGGTGGGGGATCCCCTGGGATCTGCAGGGGTGGATGAAACAGGCTGGTCTTGGCAACCTCTGGGCAGGTCTGAGCAGGCAGCACGAAGCTCCAGGCACTGCCCTGAGCAGAGGCACGGGACTGAATCCCGGCCCTTCCCAGGGGACACCGGTGGCTGTGCTGGGAGGAAGCAGCAGCAGGCCGGGGCAGAAAGGCAGGAGTGGGGTTTTCCATGGGATGTCTGTCACCTGCCACGTTCCCTTCCCTTGCAGGACGCACCGACATGCGGCCGGAGCGGCACGGGAAAACGCGGGGAGCGGAGAGCAAAGCCCCGGTGCCAGGAGCCGGCACCGGCAGCAGGCCAAGAGCTCCCAGCACACCAGCACAGCCACCAGCATGGCCAACGGCATAGCCAACGGCACGGCCACCAGCACGGCCAACGGCACGGCCACCAGCATGGCCAACGGCGTGGCCAACGGCACAGGTGACCCAGCGCTCGTGGGAGGTGGGGGCAGAGCTCGGGGCTGTTTGCTGTGGAGAGAATGAATCTCTGCTGAGATGATGCACCTTGTAGTGCCCAGGAATTTTGTCCCTGTGGATGGATTGATTTTTATTGATTTTAGTTCTGGTAAGCCAGGCAGCTCTGCAGAGCGCCCTGGGAGGGTCTGTGCTGCCTGTCAGGAATGATTTTTGTGACTCCACTCTGGAGTTGTCACCACTGAGTGGACTTTTTTCAGGGTGCAGCTGAATTTCCCATCAGTCTTCAGTGAAAATATTCTGAGCTTTGAAGTGGGGAGGAGCAGCTGCCTATCAAGCACGAGACAAGGCACAAACCCCCCTCTCAAACTGGGCTGGTTCTTACAACATGGGGTATTTTTGGAAAGATTTCTATTGTAATTTCTTGGATTTGTCCACAAAGCCATAAATCCCTTGGGGAGCAGGACTGGGACCTGCTGAGTACCTGACTGTGGAGTCACACGTGGCTGATCTGTTTTTCTTCTCTGGCTCTCACGGAGCATCTCCTGCTCCTCTGCACTGCATTTGCTTTTGTGGGAGATGAAGGAGAGGCAGAGTGCTTCGTTTAGGATAGAAGGGAATGCACTGTTCAACCCAGAAGGAGTTTGGTGTTTTTTGACGTTTCATTGGGAAAACCTGGAGCAATGCAATTTCAATTTTGCCAAAGTCCGTTTTTGCCAAAGCCCAGCCCTCCCCAGGCTCCTCACTCTGTGGACACTCCCTCAGGTTGGGGACAGGGATTTTGATCCCAAGTACAACTTGGCTCCTTGGCTTTGGTGTGTTTAAAGCACTTTTTACTGGCCCAGCCGCAGCCTCCCCAGTGGCTTTATGACTGTGCCGTCCTTGTTGCTGTTTTGCCACCCTCCATGCCTCCCCCACAGGTCCTGTCAGCAATGGCTTGGGATGGGGAGAGGAGTGTTTTGTGAGGCTGGGATTAGTGCTGGACAGCCTGGAATGCCTCTACAAACCAGCCTCTTCCCCCTCACTGTGGCACGTGTTGGTGACACTGCCGTGTTTTCCAAGCAGACTGTTGCAGGAACGTCCCCATTATATTTGTCACTCACAGCTGTAATTTCAGCTGACAATAAAAGGAGATTATTCCCAGGTGTTTTTTCCCCACAGCCACATTGTTCAGCCCTTGCTGTGTTCCCCCTGGAGCCCTTCCTTATCAGGTGGACTTTGGATCAGCTTTTCCCTGCTTTTTCTAGGACTGAGATCAAACTGACCACGGTGCAGTCGTCTGGGTCCTGCTGCAGGTTCCCTTCGAAGCTTCTCACAATGTGACTGAAGCTTCTAAAATGGCCTTTTCCCAGGCTTGCTGCAGATGAAGGGCAGCCAGAGACCTCCTCAGCTGGGTCCTGCAGGACTCTGGTGGAAGTTGTTGCTGACCTGGAAATCTTCCTTGCCTGCAGCTGCTGCCGTGTGCCAGGATCCCTCTGGTGCTGGAGGATGTTGTCCTGCCACCCTCCAGCTGCCAAGCAGTGTCCTGAGCACTCTGTCTCTTCCACAGAGCATCTGTAGCTCTTCAGTCTCCTTTCCATGAGGTTTTACATTGCTTTTTCCTACAATACTTCTAAATATTTGGGCTTCCCTTACAGTTTTTTACGTTTCTCAGTTCTAACTCATGGAAATCTGTCTGCATCCCTCACTCCTTTGTTCCTTGTTTGGGGGTTGTTTATAAAGCTTTGGCTTTACCACTCCAGCCAGGATGTCTTGTAGCAAAGGTTCTCCTCAGCTGGGCTGCCAGGTCTCAGGGTTTTGGCTATCTAATAAATATTCCTCAGACAAATTCCCTTTCAGTTTTTTGCTCTGCATTTTCCTCCTCACCAGTTTTCTTTGTAGTTTTCCTTTGCTCTGTCTCTTCCCCTTCCCTTTTCCAAAAGTTCAGTGGAATCCAGCAACGTTTAGCTCTTTCCAGTGCTGTTGACTTGCAGAGCCTGGGTTTCATTCTGCCTCGGGGGAGGTGCTGTACCCACTGTTTCGGAGCTCATCCCCCGAGTTCCCACCGGGGGTGCAGCATGTTTGCAGTGGCAGAGGAGACACCGGGCACAAGTGCAAAGTACCTTCTGCTTTTGTCTCGGGATGGAGGCGATGGCAGTGGCTCCCAGAGGGGGCTGGGTGAGGCAGGGGCTGCCTTTGCTGCAGGCCGGGAGCACTGAGAGTGCTGTGCTTGGGTCGTGACCCACCCCGTGCTCTGCTTCCCGGGAGGCTCAGCCGGCCTCGGCCCCCTCCCTGGTGCTGACCCCCTGCCCTCTGCCTTTCCAGTGAACGGGGACGCCGTGGGTGCCGTGGACATGGATGAGGACAGGCCGGCAGCAGGTGCCAGTGTTCCGACCCCGGCGGCGTCCGGCACGGCCGACGGCTCCACTGCTCCTGCCCTTCCTGCCCTGAGCAGCTCCGGAGAGGCCGAGGAGGCGGCCTCAGGCCCCAGTGCCCCCCCTGCCCGGGCAGCCGTGCTCGCCCTGGATGCTCTGCCCCCCGGGTAAGCTCTGCCTATGGCCCTCGGTGGGGGGGGACAGGAGCCACCTGGGGCACTGCTGTGTGCTGGGACGAGAGGCTGTTTGAGGGAGGGACAGTGCTGCCCCAGGAGCCGGTGGAGCTGCCGGTGCTCAGTGGAATAAGGAGGGCCTGGGGCAGGTGCCGGGGATCTTGTGCCCCTTGCCTGGCACAGGCGGTGCTCCTTGTCCTGCCTGTCTGCCCAGGATGCTCTAGGCCGGGGTCTGGCCTGTGCCCGCTGGGTGTTTGGGGCAGGAAACAGAGGGTGGCATCTCCGTGCCAAGCAGCATCCGTGCCCGGGGAGCAGCAGAGCCCTCCGCTCTCAGGGGCTGCTCGAGGGATCAGTCAGAGGAAAACACCCAGGAGAGCGAGCGTGGATTTTCAGGGAGCTCCCACTGAGCAGGAGGGCACGGGCCTGCTCCGGGGACACCACGGAGGCATTGGCCACTGCTGGGGACAGGGGGCAGGACCCTCGAGTAGCGGTGCTCATTCCCCCTGGTGCGGATGCTGTTCATCCTCCTCCACGGGACACCGGGAACGGGCTGGAGAGGACTGGGGGCTGCTGGCTCGGGGTGTGGGGGCAGCAGTCGGGGTCCGGGCTCAGCCCCCAGCGTGCTGCAGCTGCGCCGTTCTCCCCTTGTGTCAGACCCCTTGAGTTCTGGGCGGGGGGTGAAATGGCCTGTGTTTGGGATGAAGGGAGCTGTTTATTTTGCTTTGGCTGAGGCGATGCCTGGAAGGTCAGGGCCCCGCTCGCGTGTCAGTCACAGGTAATTAGGGTTAACGGCTCACTGTGCCTTTATGCGGGTGTGTGAGGGTTTCTGTTCTCCTGGCCTGGGCGCTTCCTGTTTCCAGGCAGCTGGAAAAGTCCAGTGCTCTCAAAAAGGCCTTTATTCCAGCCAGAGCTTATGCGTCTTTCTGCTCCTACCAGGTAGACTGAAGGTCTCCTTTTCCCCACCTGGGGCTGGAAACAGGCTGTTGTTTCTGTGCCGGGGCAGGGAAGCCTGCAGATACCTCAGGATTCCGGAGGCTCGGGAGGCTGCAGGCGCTGCTTTCTAAGACACCAGGCTGGGTTTACCTGGCCCAGCCAGGTGGAAAGGTGGCCGTGTCCTCCCTGTGGAGCTCACGCACCAGAGAATCGGGTGTGTCAGAGCAGGGAGGAGGATAAAGCTGTTGTGTTTTGGGAGATGGATGGAGGGGAACACTGAAGGGGTAGTGAGGCGTTCTCCAGGCTGAGCTGGAATTTGCCTCTCTGGGGGCACCTTTGGTTAGCACCTTCTGTGCTGGCCATGGGATCTGTAGGGGGAAAGAGGGCAGCGCGAGCTGCATTTGTGCTGTGCTGTGCTGGCCTGGGCGGGGAGAGAGCAGAGATCAGGGGCTTCCCAGGTGAAGGAGAGCGGGGAGTTGAATCCATTGAGGTCTCCACGGTGCGAGCCCTGCCAGAGAGCTGCCAGAGCAGGTCCTGGGCTAGCGGGGATTTGCTGAGCTGGGATTGCACAACGCCATGTCCCTGGGGTGGTGTAAATGGGTTGCTGGAGTTCTCTTGAGCCCTGATCCAGGGAGGCTGGTTTTTGGCGGGCTCACCTCACCACGGAATTACTCTGACTGGTGGTTTGGGGCCCAGCTTGGGAGATGGGGATGCAGGATAGCCCCTTGCTGGGATGGCTGTGAGAGCACTGCGGGGCCCGTGGGGATGGCTCCTGCTCTGCCACTCCAGGAGCAACGTCCCCTGCGGAGCTGCCAGGCACGTCCCTCCCGAGCCCTGCCCTGTTCTCCGAGTGTCTCCTTCCTTCCCTGGGAGCGTGGGGAGCACTCACTTCAGCCTCTGGAGGGTGGTCCCAGCCTCCCTGCTCGTTCCGGGCTGTGACAGACGGTTGGGTTCACGTGGGGATCCCAAGCGATTTGCTGTGCTCGGATCTCCGTGTCTCAACATCTGCACCAGGTGTGGCGGCTCAAAGGCATCTCTCACACAACTGGGAGTCTGTCCTAGGGGCTGGAGAGGGCTGGAAGGAGTTCTGAGTAATTCCAGCCCCGACAGTGCCCAAAACCTCCTTCACATCCTCTGGGCAGAGCGTCCCCCATGGAGCGGGAGCGCGTGTGGCGCCGGGGCCGCGGCGCCCGAGGCCTTGGGGTCCCAGCTCTCGTGCTGGGGTTTCCGAGCGGATCGATAGTGAAGGGAGGGGAGGGGGCTGCTGGCTCCTGCATCTGGATCCTATCAGGGATGATCCCGTGTGGGGACAGGCGGCCGGAGCGGGGGGCGTGCGGCGCTGTCTTGCCCGCACAAAGAGGTGCTTTATGCTGCCTGGCAGAACCCACGGGGCTGTGGTTTCTTACGTAAGGAGGGCGTTTTGTTTGGACTGCAGGGTTGCCTCAGCTCTGCCACTTCCCAGTGCCTGTGGCTCCCTGCATCCGTGGCCATCGTGAGCCTGTGGGCAGCTGGAGGAGAGCTGGCAGGGACCGGCATGTTGGGTGCTTTGTGGTTGCAGTGTGGTGCATGTGGGGAGAGCTCCCACCATCCAGCGCTCCCAAAACCATGGATCTCCCATGTTGGGGGCTGTGTGGAGCTGGGCAAGGTGGTCTGAGCAAGGATGGGTTGTCCCCAGTGTCCCCATCTCTGTGTGTCAGCAGTAACCAGGGTTCATCACCACCGGCGGTGACTCGCGGGGCGAGCCGGCCCTCGGCAGATTCACTCCTCACGTCACCCAGGAGCTGCTGGGGACGAGTTTGTGAGCTCATCAGTGTTTTCACAGAGGGTGAAGTGGGGACAGGGGACATCAGGCAGTAGCTGCCACCACCAGCAGCTCTCCCCAGTCCTGCATGGCTCTTTGCAGTCATGAGCGCACCCAGAGGGATCTGGAAACCTGGAGGAATTCTCATCATGGGAATTCTGGTCTCTATAGCCACAGGAACTGTACCTTCCAAGCCCTCAGAGCTGCATGGATCAGAGAACCCATTGTTAATGAGACTGGAGGACCTGTCCAGGGCAATTCCACTGCCCTGAAGGTGCCTGGGCACCTTCTGCCATCCATCTCATGGGGTGGACATGCTCGTGTCTTAGGATGCCCCAGCTGTGCTGATTTTCTCTTTAGAGATTTCACTCTTCTTTTACCTGTCCTGGTGCTTTTATGCTCCTGAAGCACCAAGTTCATGGTTTGTGACCAGGAAACTGGGTGGTGTCAGGCTTGGCAGCCCCTCACCCTTACGGTGTAGGGGCACAGCAGATCCCGCCTTGGACTCTCCCTCAGGGATACCCCCTGGTGTCCCTACCCTGGTGCAGGGAGGAGAAAGGTCCAGTGCTGCTGACTGGAAGCAGCATGTGCAGGTGTTGCATGGGCTCCACAGAGGCTGCGGTGCAGCTGAGCCGTGTCACAGCAGGCGTGTGGCCGTGGCGAGGTCACCGATGGCACTGCTGTCCCTGGAGCCGCGGGGCTGAGCTGGAACGAGCCCGGGCTGCGGGGCACCAGCACTCGGAGCAGCTCCATCCCCCTGGGGCTGCCTGCTCCCTGCCAGCCTGGGCTGCCTCCCTTGCTGTCACACAGAAGCTGGTGTATTAATTTCCTAGAGCTTTTAATGGTGATTAATTGAGACAGAAGATTGAATGGGGAGAGAGGCCTGTGGGAGCAGAAGTGTGGCAGGAGATCACTTTATCTGTCAGCAGCTGCTGGCTCGCCTCCTCTGCTGAAGGATAAAAGCTGACAAGAAAGCACGGGCTCCACAGAGCTTTTACCTTTGCCAGGGTAAATTCATGAATGAATTCACACAAAGAATGGTTCCAGTGTGGCCCTGTAAAGTCAGGCTCGCTGTCACCCGGGCTGTGCTCAGGGCCACCCCAGCCCCGGTGCCGTGGCCACACGTGTGTTTAAACCGTAGCTGTCAGCAGCAAGCCCAGGGCTGCCCGGGAGAGAACCCAGCCCCAGCCCGAACTCAAACACTCCCCTTTGAAGATGTGTTAGGACAAACCGAACAAAAACATCAGAAACACAGGGCATAAAACTGACCCTGTGTGAAATCTTATGCCGACCTTTCTGGGGGAAATTAGGAATTTATGTTGCAGGTTATGCCTGTTAAGGAAGCAGAGTGCTGCAGCCCCTCTCCCAGAGTCTCCATCTAGGAGGCCCAGCAGCTGCCACGCAGACCTGCCCGGTAAAGGTTGGAACGCCAAGGACATGGGGGGCTGGGCTCCCTGGCCCACCGGGGGCAGCTCTCTGGATGTTCTTGGTGCCAGCAAGTACCACCTGCCTCATGGTTTTATTTTTCTTGCAGGTGGGAACAGCGGGAGCTGCCGAATGGTAGAGTCTACTATGTAGACCACAACAACAAGACCACGACGTGGGAGAGACCCCTTCCTCCGGGGTAAGGGGCTCGGGGGCTCCAGGCCTTGCCTCGGTCGGAGGTCGGCTATCTCGGAGGGATGCTCACGGCATCCTGGTGGGAGCTCCACTGGTGTCCCAGCATCCTGTCAGGCTTCGCGTGCCCTCGCAGGAGCCACTCGAAGGGTTACTCGTCCTTTGTATTTCCTTTTGGCGGGTCCTTGTCCAGAAGAGCCCCTTTAGGTGTGCAACCAGCGGTTCTGCTGGAGCCGGGCGCGGAGCCCTCGTGCCGGAGGGTGTCAGGACCCGCCAAGCTGCGTGAGACACGCAGTGACAGCTCCCTTGGGTGCTTCCAGGTGGGAGAAGCGCGTGGATCCTCGAGGCAGGTATTACTACGTGGACCACAACACCCGCACCACCACGTGGCAGCGCCCCACGGCCGAGTACGTCAGGAACTACGAGCAGTGGCAGTCGCAGCGCAACCAGCTCCAAGGGGCCATGCAGCAGTTCAGCCAAAGGTTCCTGTACCAGGTGAGGGCCGGGCGTGGTGGTAGCGGGGTCTCACCTGGCTGTCCCGCTGGTCCCGCCGGGGCCTGCCTGGGAGCCACGGAGCCTGGGAAGGCTCTCGCTGGGCTGCGTGGGGTCTGTGCGAGCTCGGAGCAGTGCCTGGATGGGAGCCCACAAACTCCTCAGCTGCCTGCCGAGGCCGTGGAGGAGTGACTTGCTTTTTATAAACCAGCTTGCACGGCCCTGAAGGGTGATGGGAGGTGTCCTCAGCAGCCTGTGCCCAAGGTTTCTCCAGTGCCAGTGGCACACATTCTCCTGTGGCTCCCATCAGACAAGCCTTGCTGCTGACCTATGGGGCTGCAGAACCTGCTGTTGGAGCTGAAGGAGCTGTGGGAGCCTGGCGTGTAGCAGGACAGGAGGCTCTGGGGCCTGAGCTCGTCCCTTCTCTGGTTTCTGTTGGGCTGAGGACAGCGTGGCTGGGTCCTGGGTGCAGCAGGAGCTGCAGGCCCGGGGTACAAGTGGAGAGGGCTGCAGGAGCCGGGGACCAGAGGGCGCGGGGAACGAGCTGGACTTGGCCAGCTCCCTCCTGCTTCCTCTGCTGCTGCTTCCCCTCGTTCCTGGTTTGGGCCGAGTATTTGTGTTTCCTTGCTCAGGGAATGGTCTCAACCATTCTGTTTCTGGGCAGGGACCACGCTTGTCCCGGCCGTACCTTTGCCGTGGGTCTGGACCCAGCTGTGGCCGTGGGCTGCAGGGAGAGCAGTGCTTGGGAAAGGGTCAGGCTGGAGCGGCTCTGCCTCCGGAGCAGCGATCCGGCCCCGTGCAGCAGTGAAACCACTCGTGCCAGAGGCCGGTGAGCAGGTGTGGAGGGAAGGTGGGCAGCATAGAGGGACCAGCTTCTCCTTGAATTCTATCTCCTCAGAGGAAGCCAGGAGTCCCAGCTGGCACTGGAGTGAGCTCAGGGCCGCATCGAGGAGCTCGGCTGCTCTCTGGGCGAGGGTATAGGCAGTGCAAAGTCCATTCTGTGTGGGACACAACTGGGGCCGCTCCCGGGGCTGCGGGAGCAGCTCAGCCCCTCTCCTCCCCCTGCCTGTCCCCCCCTGGATGTCTCTCCAAGCCTTCCAAGCCTCACAGGGGAGCTGGACCCCCTCAATCGTGCTGGCCCTGCCTGCGCTGCCCCACGTGCCGTTCACCGGGGCACTGGGAGGGGCTCCCCTGGGAGGGGCTCCCCTGGGAGGGGGCTCCCAGCGGGGCTCCGGGGCCGTTCCTCACTCCCCGCCAGCGCCAGCCTTGGAGCCGCTCCAGCGCCGTGCGACTCGCCCTGGCCGCGCTCTGCCGAGGGAGGGACTCGAGCTCCAAATTTAGCCTGATGAAACGATTGTACTTTTTGTTTCGAGCTCTGCTGCCAGCGGTGATGGCTCCTGCTCTGCCTCCTGCCCCACGGGGGCTTTCTGCTTGACTTGCCCCCGCCTCCAGCATCCCTCTGCCCTCCTTGCTGGAGGGGACGGTAGGGAGGGTGACGAGCAGTGGGACAGAGCCTGGGAAAGGCACAGTTTGGGGGGCTCGGGTGAAGCCGGGGGCCACTCTCCCAGCAGACGCCCCGGTGCTGCATCCCTTGCAGGAAGGGTCTCTGGCACGGGGGCCAGGTCGTTCCCAGGGGCTGTGGGGAGCTGCAGGAGCTGCCTGGAGCCCTGCCCCGGTAGTTTTAATTAGCTGTTCTTAGGTGCCAGTGAGGTGGTACCTCTGGACGCGACTGGGCTGCGTGTCTGGGCAGCCTGTCCCGGCGGGGAGGGAGCGGACACTGCCCCAGGTCCGAGCTGTGCTGGCCGTGCCGATCCTGGCACAGGGGCCGGGTACAAGAGATGAAGCTCGGAGGGGCACGGGCTGTGCCAGGCCATCCCCGGGCTGCTGGGCTGCCGTGAGCTGCACCCACCCGGGTTTTGGTGCCTCTCTGGGACTGGGGGGCCGGGGCTGCCCCTGGTTCCAGGCAGGAGGGCCGGGCCTGGCTGCGGGTGCCATTCGCCGGGCCCAGGCTGACTCGGATCCATCCTGGCACGGGGGCTGGCACATAGCCCCCTCCAGCAGCTGGGCTTTTACCTTTTGGGTAACGACGCGTTTCTTATTTAACCATTAAGAGCACTTCCAGGTCCTCTCCTGCCCTGGGCTGCGGGGACCCTCCATCCCCAGGGAGCCCAGCGGGGCTGGGGCGGGGGTTTGCACCCACCGAGGCAGGACGGCGGCCCGTGCCCCCCGTGCCCCCCGTGCCGGGCCAGCCTGGCTCGGGAGAAAGGGGCTTTGTG
>VZTA01027917.1:134201-146573 GCA_013398855.1 Mohoua ochrocephala | reverse complement strand
TGCTTTTGCTTTTTTTGTTTCTTTTTTTAACCCCCCTTGAGTGTGCAAGTTTTTTTTTAGTTCCCTGGGAGTTGTGGGCCAAGGAGAGGCGAGTGGAAACGGGGCTGGCCGGCTCACCTCTATGTTCTGCTCCTCCCAGCCATCCCGGCTCTGGGGTTTATTCCGTGTTTTTGCTCTCTCTGTTGTCTCTAGTCCTCCGGAGCCCCGTCCGACAATGATCCTCTGGGGCCCCTTCCTCCTGGCTGGGGTAAGTACTGCGCTGCCTCACCTGCTCCTGCATGGCCCCCAGGGGACACTCCTGTCACCAGCAGCAGGACCCTGCCCATCCCGCGGGGAGCACCGTGCTGCCGGCGGCTCCCTCGCTCCCGTCCCTGGCATTACTGGGAAGGGTGGCCGTGGAGCCGGCGCTCCCTGTGCTCGGCTGCACGTGGGGCTGAGTCTGCCTGTGACTAGCACGGTCTCTGATGTGAAATTCAGCTTTTTTCCCCCTTTTTCCCCCTTTTCCTGGAGGAGTTCCCAGCCTCTCTCAATTGCTGAATGCAGAAGTGCTTGTGATTGTTCTTTGGAGGGGGGAAGATGTTGGGGATCCAAGTCCTCGCTTGTCCCCAGACCCCTCCTCTGGCGAGCAGGGATCCGTCCCGCTGCCGTGCTGCCTCCAGGATGCTCTGCCTGGGTCTGTAGCAGGGCTGGGAGCCGGCAGGAGCAGGGCTGCTCGTCCCCACATGGCCCAAGCATTGTGTGCTGGGGCATTTTGAAAAGTCCCTGTGTCACTGCCAGGACAGAGAGATCCCCTCCATGGTCAGAGCATCCCTGGAGAGGGCAGGCTGGGATGCTCGTGGGTGCAGCTGGGCTGTGCTGTGCCAGGGGAGAGCAGGAGAAGGGTTAAAGTTGTGGAAGCTTGGAGCAGGACAGAGGGGCCCAGGCTGCTCAGGGAGTCCGCAGGGGCAGTGTCTTGATGGGGGTGGTGGTGGAGCCCTTGCTGGGTGTCCCACCTCCCATCAGCAAGGAGAAGGGACCCATCCGTCCCCAGTGCCAGCTGGGGAGGCGCAGCTCTGTGTGGGGCTGAGCACCCTAGAGTGGGGGTCCTCAGGATGGATGGGATCCCTGGGGTGGATGCAGTCCTGGCCATCATTTGGGGGCTGCTGCCCACAGTCCAGGAGTGAGATGGAGCGAGGGGCTGGCACTGGCCAGAAGGGTGACAGGGAGGTGACAAGGTGTCCCTGCCTGCGTGGTGCAGGGCTGAGCATGGGGGAGTGATGCAGCACATGGAGGAGGAGGAGGAAGTGCAGGGCACACACAGTGCTGGGCAGGCAGGGGTGTGCAGGGGGGTGCCTGGTGTGTGTGGTGGGGCTGTTTTGTGCCTGTGTGCAGCACAGGGAGGGGGTGTGTGTTCACACACGTGTGCACTGGCACGGGGCCGTGCGGGGAGTTTGGGAAGCACCTGTGGATCCGTGTGGAGGGACACTGGAGGGGGTGTGTGTGCCCCATGAGGGCGCATGGCTGTGCACGGCCCCTGTGCCGGCCTGGCAGCGCATTGGCAGCGCTGGCCTTGCCCTGGCACCTCCCGCACGCCGGCACTGCTGGGCTGAGGCAGCTCGGGCACGCGGAAGGAATGTGGGGTTTATCCTGCCTTTTCCAAATGAGCCAGGGAGGTGCAACGGGGGAGCTGACAAACTTCCTGTGAGCTGGGAAGGGGAGGGCTGTTCCCAGGACTCCAGCTAATGCTTCCTCTCCCTTTTCTCCTAGAGAAGAGACAGGACAATGGGCGAGTGTATTACGTGAACCACAACACCCGGACCACGCAGTGGGAAGACCCTCGCACGCAGGGGTAGGCGGCTGTGGGGGGAGCAAGGTTTGGGAAGGTGCCGTTCTCCAGGGACCTGCCCTGGCTGAGGACCTGTTGCTGGCCTGCGCTGAGGCCACGCATCCCAGAGACGGAGAGCGAAGCTCTGACAGTGCCGTGGCTGTGGCCGGAGTGCTGCCCGGGCAGGGCTCCTCTCTCGGGGTGCGGGTCCATGGTCCTCGCTCGCCGGTCCCATGCCACGGATCCTTCCTTTTGCCTGGCACGGAGCTGTAGTTCAGGGGGGGACTGCCCGAAGGCCCCGTCTGGTGAGCCCTTCCTTGCCGGCAGGATGATCCAGGAGCCGCCGCTGCCCCCGGGCTGGGAGATGAAGTACACGAACGAGAGCGTGCGGTACTTCGTGGACCACAACACCCGCACCACCACCTTCAAGGACCCGCGCCCGGGCTTCGAGTCTGGGTAAGCCCCGAGCAGCGGGTCTGGGGGCTCGCGTGGGCTCTGACAGAGGAGAGCTGCGCCCCAGTGACCCTCATCCCGCCTGCCCGGCGACGGGGGCTGCTCGGGGCCGGGGGTGTGACCGAGGCCCCGCTGCTTTGGCAGGAGCAAGCACGGCGGCTCCCCGGGCGCGTACGACCGGAGCTTTCGCTGGAAGTACCACCAGTTCCGCTTCCTCTGCCACGTGAGTAGAGCGGCTGTGCACGGCTGCGTGGGTGCCCTGAGCCCTGTGGGCAGGTGTGGGTGAGGAGGGCCGTGCCAGCCTCCCACAGCCCCGTGCCTCTGCCCTGCCTGCAGTCGAACGCACTGCCCAGCCACGTGAAGATCAGCGTGTCCCGGCAGACGCTCTTCGAGGACTCCTTCCAGCAGGTAGGGAGGTGCCGGGGCCACGGAGCAGGGCAGGAGCGGAGCTGGCCCTCAGGAGTGGAGCTGGCCCTCGGGAGCGGAGCTGGCCCCAGCCGCGGTGACACTTCCCTGCTCGTCCCCAGATCATGAACATGAAGCCGTACGACCTGCGGCGCCGGCTGTACATCATCATGCGAGGGGAGGAGGGCCTGGACTACGGCGGCATCGCCAGGTGAGTGCAGCGTGCCGGGCCACGGGCCTGTGCCCTGCCTGTGCCCTGTGTCCTGTGGGCAGCGCAGGCACGAGGCAGCTGCACTCAGGGCTCCGGTCCTTGAGCAGAGGAGTCCAGGGGTGTTCAAGTGGGAAACTGGGTTTCAGGAGTGGTAGCACACCCTGAAAGCATTGCACCGGCCTGTCCCTGGCAGTGAGAGCGCAGGGGACCTAGCTGGGGCTCCCCTGCTGCCCCAGGTGTGGGGGTGGTGGGCCGAGTGGCCTCATCTCCCTGCGGCCAACAGGCCCTGGTGTTCCCAGACAGTCAGTGTGTGCCAGGGCAGACAGGGTGTGCTGTGGTTGCTGTGCCCTGCTGCCCCAGGATGGTGTTACCACAGGGCAGGGGCTGTGGCTTGGCTTGAGGGGATCCTGTGTGCCCGTGAGCCCCCTCTGGCTCACCTGGGACATCTCCTTGGAGCTGGGTTGGTGCATCCCTGCCCGCTGTCACCCCACGCTCACCTGCTGCCCTTCATGGGGCTGCTACCCCGGCTCCTGCTCCTGCTCCACCTCTCTCCGTGTCCTGCCAGTGGTTTTACCCTATGGTAGGTTACGTCATGCTGTTCTACCACAGGGTAGAACCACGGACGGGATGCCGGGGCTGCCTCCACGTCTGAGGATTCCTGTCTGCCTGCACGGCCAGGGGAGCAAAGCCAGGATGGTGCTGTCCCGAGGGGACAGCGTGTGCAGAGGGACTGGGTGCACTGGGGTGTGTATGTGTGGGACAGCCCAGCTGGGACTGAGTGTGTGGCACCTGGCGGGGTTCCTGCTGCTCTGAGCGGGGCCTGCGGCGAGCTGGCGTCTCCAGAAACGCTTCACAAACCCCACACAGCACCCCGGGGAGGGGGACACCCTCGCCCAGTCACACCAGTGCCCAGCACCTGCCTGGCACCCTGAGGAGGCGGGCACCCGGTGGGTGCAGGGACACACACTGCCCGCTCCCTGAGCTGCTCGTCACCGCGCTCCCCTTGTCTCATCCCAGGGAGTGGTTCTTCCTCCTGTCCCACGAGGTGCTCAACCCCATGTACTGCCTCTTCGAGTACGCGGGCAAGAACAACTACTGCCTGCAGATCAACCCCGCCTCCTCCATCAACCCCGACCACCTCACCTACTTCCGCTTCATCGGCCGCTTCATCGCCATGGTGAGAGCCCGGGGGATGGCACCAGGGGACGGGGTGGTCAGCAGGGCGAGGGGCAGCTCCGTGTGCCACAGCTGTGCTGGGCTCGGCTCTGCTGCCCTCCGTGAGCCCCTTTGTGCCCACGTGTGGGTCCGTGGGAGATGGGCCTTCAAGGGCGCGCTGTGGGGTGATGCATTGTAAATCCAGGGAATGGCTGTGGGGCCAGAGCAGACCTGGTTTCCCAGGAGTTGTGACGGGGATGGATGGTTCCAGGTCTTTGGCTTCACCCCAGGTGCTGTCGGGCCTGCAGCTCCAGGGACTATTTTTAGTCCCAGCAGTGTGAGATTTTCCAGCTGCCCAAGCTCCGGAGCAGCTCCTCCCGTTTGTCTCGGATTCCTCAGGGCCGGCGTGCCCCGGGCTGGCAGGGGGGCTGCCGGGGCTCCCCGGGCCCAGGGAAGGGTCCCTGGCCCGTGGCCCCACGGGGTGTGCGCGGAGGCGGCTCTGGCCCCGCTGTCCTGCCCTGCCCTGCCCCGCCTCGCAGGATACCAATAAAACCCCAGACTATTACTCACCGCTGGGCCGTTCTAGACAAGCGTCTGCATTATTTTTGGCTGCCTTTGCCTCGGGGCTCCTGGAAGCCAGGGATTCAGGGAAGCCACAGCACAGCTCTGTTTAAACAAGTGCTCTTAATAGAGCTGTGAGGGGAGAGGGAGACGCAGTGGAATTTGTGGTGGGGAGGGAGAGGGGCTGCAGCCCACCCTTCCCCACCGTGTGTGCCAGCCAGGAGCAAGTGTCACGGCTCGGGAACCCGGCGATGAGTCCCTTCTGCCCCGTCAGTGCCCCAGGGTGGAGCGTTGTCTCGGCCCAGGGCTGCGTGCCGGGGTGCCCCGTGACCCGGTGTCCCCTCCCCGCCGCAGGCTCTGTACCACGGGAAGTTCATCGATACCGGCTTCACGCTGCCCTTCTACAAACGGATGCTGAACAAGCGCCCGACGCTGAAGGACCTGGAGTCCATCGACCCCGAGTTCTACAACTCCATCGTCTGGACCAAGTGAGTGCCCCGCGCCCCTCCGGTCGCGCCGCGGGCGGGCAGAGCTCTCCCCACAGCCCCTCACTGCTGCTGGGTGCCTCCATCAGGAATCACATCCCCCTGTCCCCCGCAGGGAGAACAGCCTGGAGGAGTGCGGCCTGGAGCTGTACTTCATCCAGGACATGGAGATCCTGGGCAAGGTGACCACCCACGAGCTGAAGGAGGGGGGTGAGAGCATCCGTGTGACGGAGGAGAACAAGGAGGAGTACATCATGTGAGTGGCCGTCCCAAGGGTCCTGTCGGGCACCCGCCCCCAGCGGCTGCAGGGGTGGGACCGTGGGGCTTGGGACGTGGCCGCTTCCCTGGGCTACGTGGCCTGTGACAAGCCCGGGCTGGCGCGGCCGGCCGAGCTCTGCTGCAGTCTGGATTGCTGCGGGCTGGGCAGTTGCCAGTACTTTCAGGAAAAAGGAGAGGGGAGAGAGGCTGAGGCTGCTCTCCCGTCCCATGGCTGTTCCCCCCGCCTGCCTGGGGGCTGCCAGGGCCAGCTCAGCTCCAGCCAGGGGACGTGCTTCGTACCCCTGGAGCTCCTGAGGCCGCTGTGCTGTGCTCGGGGCTGAATGCTGCTCGTGGGTTTGGGGGCAGAGACAGAAATCCACCAGTGGGAATTGAGGGGAGCCCTGGTGCTTTGAGGGAGCCCCTCTCCCCTTCCCCACGCTCCCGGGGCCCTCCCTGCTGCTGGGAGGGATCCTGGGGTTTCCCCATGCCGGGCCAGCGGCGCTGGCTCTGTGCCGACCCCATCTGCCTTCCCAGGCTACTGACGGACTGGAGGTTCACACGGGGCGTGGAGGAGCAGACCAAGGCGTTCCTGGACGGCTTCAACGAGGTGGTGCCGCTCGAATGGCTGCGCTACTTCGACGAGAAGGAGCTGGAGGTGAGCTGGCACCTGGGGTGGGGACGTGGATGTAAAGTGGTGACCCTGCTCTGTGCCCATCGGCTGTGCTGACGAGGGTACAGCCCGGGGTGTTGGGTCTGCGGGTGGCTCCTTGGGTCCATTGGCAAGAGAACATCTCGTTGGATGGGAGGAATTCCTCCCAGACGCCTCAGTGCTGGTGCCCGGGCCAGCCGAAGGCCGGCACTGGAGGAGCCGGTGCTCGGAGCGCGGGTGCAGGGCCCCGTCTGTCCCCTGCTGAATGTCCCCTGTCCCCAGCTGATGCTGTGCGGGATGCAGGAGATCGACATGAACGACTGGCAGAAAAATACCATCTACAGGCACTACACCAAGAACAGCAAACAGATCCAGTGGTTCTGGCAGGTCAGTCTGAGCCCAGCTGAGGGCGCGGGGTGCCCTGGCAGGAGCCACCCTGCAGGATGGGACCGGGATCCTGCTCACCTGCTGCCTTCCTGCTGCAGGTGGTCAAGGAGATGGACAACGAGAAGAGGATCCGGCTGCTGCAGTTCGTGACGGGGACCTGCCGCCTGCCCGTCGGGGGCTTTGCCGAGCTCATCGGTGTGTCCTGGGGGGCCACTGGGGGTGGCACCTTCCCGTCCCTGTCCCCACACAGAGCACGTGAGCAGGAGAGCAGCTGCGAGGTCTGAGCACAGTGATCCCAGCTGGTGGTGTGCCCTTTCCAGACACGTTCTTTGGCCGCGACAGCCCTGCCAGGGTTAACTTTGTCGGGCTGGTTTGTGATCTCAATCTGAATGAGATTGGATTTCTGATTGAATTTTGATTCTTGTGTGACAAAGCCTCTTTCTCAGAAAACCACAGTGTGGTTCCACTCATCCTTTAATTTGCTGCTTTTTGGGGCCTGTACCAGCCTTCCCCTGACTTTCCTGGCATTCGTGTCAAGCCAGCTTGCTTAACCCCCTCAGTTGTTCCTGCTGGCCTATTAGCTTTTTCCACCCCCTGGAACCTCTCCAGCATTCCCAATCTGTTAAAAAGCCACCTCAGTGACTCAGACTTCCCGTGCCAGGTCCTTTAAAACTCTTGGATGGACTCGCACAATCCTGAGGGTTTACAGATCAATAAGTTTTAGCACTGGCCATGGAACCACCATGCTCAGAGATGGTGCTCTTGCCCCTCGGTGCTGCGACTCTGCATTTTGCTTTCTCCTTTGTTTTTTGAACACCCTCTCTGCAAACAGACAGGGATTGCTGCCATGGATTTATGCCCTGTGTGTCCCCGGGACTGTAGGACCATGATGGTGGTTCTCAGTGTGTGTGGGAGGGGTTTCTTTTTCAGCTCCTGGTCGAGTAATGAGCTTTGCTGTGCTCGTCCTTAACAGGCAGCAACGGGCCCCAGAAATTCTGCATTGATAAAGTTGGCAAAGAGACGTGGCTGCCACGGAGCCACACGTGGTAAGTCACTGCCCCTCGGCCCGGCTGGAGCGTGTGGGGCCACGGGGAGCTCTGCGGGGCCGCGCGTGGCTCTCCATCCCCGGGGGTGGGACTGCTGTTCTGGCCGTGTCCCAGCCTCTGCTCTCTCCCCAGCTTCAACCGCCTGGATCTCCCTCCCTACAAGAGCTACGAACAGCTGAAGGAGAAGCTGCTTTACGCCATCGAGGAGACGGAAGGGTTTGGACAGGAGTGATGGAGCTGTGGGGCATTCCCAGAGCGCTGCCGGCCGGTGCCCAGGGCCGAGCCCTCCCCGGGATGTGCCCAGGCCCCTATGGACACTGTGGCTCTTGCTCCCGGGCGAGGTCTGCACTGACGCAGCCCTGGGGGAACGGGGCTGTGCTTCCCTCCCTGAGGAAATCCGAGGTGTGATGGAGAGGAGGACACAAGGGCTTGGCTCGCGAGGGCTGGCGCAGAGGGGCTGGGGGCCAGCACGGGGGGCACTGGGGCTTCTCGGCCCCCCTCACAGACAGTTACATGTTTGGTAGAGGCTCTTCCCCCTCCTGTTTTCTGCCTTTTGATGGCATTTTGGTAGTGGCAGGTGAGGGGGAAAATGGCTTTCAGACTGACTTCTGGGCCCCGTCCTGCACCCAGCGTCCAGCAGCAATGCCAGGGACCCCCAGGACGCTGCTTCTGAGGGGCTCTTGTGCACCGTCTGAGCACCAGGACAGCCCCTTCCTCGGCCAGCCCCGCGGCCACTGGAGCCAGAGCCTGGCTGAGCGTGGCCGTGGCGTGTCCTGATTTGCAACCCGTGGTCCCTGGGCAGCTGTATTTAGGTGATGTGGTTTCTGCTCAGAGCTGGTGCTCCACAGCAGCCCCGGGGGCTCTGGGCACTGCCGGGGCCCTGCCGGCCTTCGCTCAGATCCTGGGTTCTGCCCACACTCCTGTGTTCCCTCTGCTGCTGGCCAGGCTGTGGAGAGGGCACGAGCACCTGGATGTCACTTCTGCCCCTCCCTGTGTGTGCGGGTGACAGAGCCCGTGTGTCCGGGGGCCTGTGGGGACGGGACCCTGCACCGGCTCCGGGCTGGGAACCGGCCGGGCCCGCACGGCCCCGCCTGCCCCGCGCGGCTTCGTGTGCAATAAACGACAAAGCAGCTGCCGAGGTGTGCCTGTGTCCTGGATCCCTCTGTCCTGGATCCCTGCGTGTCCCAGGGCTGTGCCTGTGTCCTGGATCCCTGTGTGTCCCGGATCCCTGTGTGTCCCGGGTCTTTGCCTGTGTCCTGGATCCCTGTGTGTCCCAGGGCTGTGCCTGTGTCCTGGATCCCTGTGTATCCCAGGGCTGTGCCTGTGTCCTGGATCCCTGTGTCCCGGGTCCCTGTGTGTCCCAGGTCTGTGCCTGTCCTGGGTCAGTGTTTCCCCCAGGTCCCTGTGTGTCTCCCAGGGTGGGCTCTGTGCAGTGCTCAGGCTCCAGAGCCATGATGGCAGCTGGAGCTCAGCACTGGGATCACAAATCCCGTGGATTTTGTCCCTGCCCGCTCTGTGTCAGCGGTGATGGTCCCAGTGCCTCCCTGGGCTCACAGCCTCCTGCAGCCCCGAGAGCTGCTTGGTGTCCCCATGGAGGGGCTGGGGCCTCGCTGGCACGGAGCTGTGACAGCAGTGACATCCCAGCTGTGCCACCTCCCTCGGGGCTAGGGCACAGAGCCAGTTTAATACAGGGATGGCTGTGGTGCACGAAATGGGCTGGTGGCGATGGATTAGCCCTGGAAAATGGGAATATGCTCACTGAGAGCAGAGTGTGTGAGCTGAGGCCTCAGCACCCCCAGAGACACACTGGGGGAAGGAAAAGGGCTGTATTAAAGTATAATCCAATCAAATCAAAAGCCTCCGCATGGCTCCCCCCAACCCTGCCTGGGTGAGGAGGAGCAGAGTGCTGAGCACGACATACAAGACCCCAGCACCAGGGATTTAGTTTACAAGATTTTTAATTTACAAATAAAAAAACTACACCTTTTACTTTTTCTCCTTTTTCTCCTCTTTCTTGCCATCACTCTTCTCCTTGTCCTTCTCCTTCTCATCTTTCCTCTCCTTTTTACTTTCTTCTTTTTCCTGTCCTTCCTTCTTCTCCGCGTCCCTGTTGGCAATCTTGTTGTTGATGAGGTTGTGCAGGGCCACGACGGAGCGGATGAGCGAGGCCAGGTACACCACCACCATCTGGTCGTTGGTCTTCAGGTAAAAGGCCTTGACAAACTCCTGCAGGTTCACGTCTGGGAGCAGGTTGAAGACGTCCTGGAGGTGGTAGATGATCTGGTGGTTGATGGGGAGTTTGCCCAGGGCTACTTTCTCTAGGTAGCTCCTGATGTCCAGAAGCTTGGAGTTCAGTCCCTTCAAGCCATGGACCTGGTTTGTGATCCGCTGGGACAGAGTGCCCACCGTGGTGTCCTTGATGTCCCTGAAACCCAGAGAGAATGGGGATTAGAACCTCACCCCCGTCCCTTGGGACCTTTCCAGCTCGGGCCGCTGGGATCCAGCGCTCCCAGGGTTTATGCCGCGCGTTTAACGCAGCGGCACCGGGAACGCGCCGGAGCGCGGGCAGGGCCCGGGACAGCTCCCCCCTCACCTCAGCAGGTGCTCCACACCCACTTCCTCGGCCTCCTCTGCGCCGATCTCGCTCGTCACGTGCTCGAAGGTCTTGGAGGTGGGGGTGCCGTCCTGCAGGGACACACAAACGGGGGTTTGAGCCAGGGCGTGAGGGGCTGCACCAATGAAACCAGAAAAGCAGCCCTACATGGGCCACGAGGGATCTGGGAGGAACAGCTCTAGTTGGGATGTCCTTGATTACTCAGTGTCACTGACTGCCCCAGCAATCGCTCCTGCTCTGGGTAACTTCCCGTTTCTGCATTTTGCTGGTCTGTGCCCAGGGGGGAGCAATGGAAACGCTCACTAAATATCACAATTATTTCTCTCTCCCCTGATCCAACCTCGTTGCATTTTGGGAGAGCAGCTCCTGCTCTGTAGTGAAGGCCTCAGAAAGGCAAAAAGATCCAACATTTTATACACGTCCAGAATTAATTTAAATGCAACAATTAGAGTGAGTCACTGCTGGGTGTTGTTTGTCTGCATGGGGCTCAGGGAGGAGTGAGGTGCTCAGGGCAGGCCCACAGTGACTGGGCACACCCGAGAGCACCTGCGGCCAGTGACACCCACAAGTGACACAAGTGACAGCCCCCACGCACCCCCAGCCTGACTGTGACACTGCACACGGTCAGCACTCACATCATGGACCTCCTCCACGGAGATGTAGGCTTCTGTGGGCAGCCCCAGGTCCTTCGGCTTCACGTCAATGATCACCAGCACCTCGGGGGCAGAGAAAACAGGCAGAAAACTGGATTTTGGTCAAAGAGTAGGAAAAAATACCCGAGCCAGCTCTTGCCTCCTCAGCATCAGCACGAGGCTGCTCAGAGGGGTAACTGCAGGCACTGAGACAATGATTCAGAAAACTCCTGATCCCAGTTCCTCAATCCCTTTACAGCTACCATGCTGTGTCACCAGCAAAAAAGAGACAAGGGGACAAGGCTTCCCAGAGGCCCCTTTTAGGGAAAGAGAAAGAAGAACAACCCCAAAGGTGGCCCCACTTACAGAGTTGGGGCAGTATCTCTTCATCAGTTCGTTGATGGCGATGTCGTTCTTGTGCAGCTTCGGGCCCGTGTGGTACCAGCCCACGATTCTTTCTCTGGCTGAGCAAAAGCAGAAAGGATTTGGGATCAGAACCGTGGGCAGGCCCCAGCAGAGAGACCTGGGCAGAGACGGGGTAGGCAGCTCAGGGGTGAGAGTCTGATCCGTGTGGAGGAGAGGGAAATGGATTACAAGGCCATGGCTTGAGCAGTGACCACGCTCACTCATCACCGTTACTGACCCACAACCTTCCTGCTGGCCCCTGCACTGGGGATTTAACAGCTTCTGTTAATTGTGTGGCTCTCAGGGTCCCACAGCCTGCGCCTGACATCTCGAGATGCAAGTCCCATCCCTGACGTGTTCCAAACTGCCTGGATGTGGGACACAGTTAGTGGAGAACACAGTGCTGGTCCTGGCTGATGGATGGACTCGATGATTATGGGTCATTTCCAGCCTTAAGGATTCTGTGATTAATATGAATTCCCTTTTCCACAGCCCTGAAGGTTTTTGGGAGCGTATCCCTGACTGTCAGAAGATCTCAACTCACCATTGACCTTCTTAAACATTCCATACATGTTCTCCAGATAGTCGTGGTCCAGGAACCACACGGTATCATCCTTGTCATCCTCATCAAAAGGTACTGGAAATAAAACAAAACACCAGCGTTTAAGAATCCAACTTCCCAAATTAAAATGTTTATCGAAATGCTCTGGGTTTGGGTATTTTTGGCTTCTAGAGGAGAGTGATGTTTACTTAAAGGTGTTGACAGCAGTTTGCATTTGTTGATGGATATGGGGTGATTTGTGCATGGATGGATCAGGGTGTCTTCCAAAACCCCAACACAATCCATCCACTAAATAATTCAGTGGGTCTGGAGAAGGGCAGGGCACCCGAACTCACCTGCAAAACTGTTGGACACATCCAGGATCTTCTTCTGCCAGGAGCCCAGCAGCACTCCGACCACTCGCTTCTGATTCCCCACTTTCCCTATTCTGAAAGGGAAAACCACTGTCAGTCGCCGCCGCGAACGGGAGGGAGGGAGCAGGGACCCAGCTCGCGGCAGAGGTGACACGGCGCGGGTGGAGAAGGGGGCTGTGACTGTGTTATCACTGCCCGTGTTTACAGCCACACAAGGGCGTTCCGGAGCCCTCGGAACCACAGCCTGTCCGCGGGGAGGCCGGGGACGGGACAGGCTCACCTCCCGGCCCCGGGGCCCTCCCGCTCCGCCGGGTCCCCTCCCGGCCCCGGGCTCCTTCAGGGCCCCGCTCCCGGCCCGGCCCCGCTCCCGGCCCGGCCGTGACTCAGCGCCG
>VZTA01027917.1:85959-133620 GCA_013398855.1 Mohoua ochrocephala | reverse complement strand
TCCTCGCTTTCCCCCTCCTTCTCCCCTTTTTTCCTCCCCTTTCCCCCCCTTTCCCCTCTTTCCCTCCCCTTTCTTCTCTTTTTCACCCCTCTCTTTTCTTTTTCTCCCCCCGCTTTTTTTAACCCCTCTTTTTCCCTCCCCTTTTCCCTCCTCTTTCCCCCATCTTTCCCCCTCATTTCCCCCCATCCCTCCTCTCAGTGGCCCCGGTCCTCCCGGGACGGCGGTTCTGGGCCGCTCCCATGGCCGATGAGGGTGGCGTTCGGCGTTCGCAGGGTCAGGGATCTCCGTGCCCTCTCCGAGAGTGAGGAATGCCCCCGGACCCCAGCGGGGGTGGGAGCGCGGGGAGCCCCGCGGTGGAGTGGAAATGCCAACTCCGGGTTTAATCCTCCCCCTCCAGGTGCTGTCCCTGCGACCCGGCCCGGGAGAGCGCCACCGCCCTCGTGCCCCAGAGCCGCCGGGGACGGCGGGGACCCCGCTACCGCAGCGATAAAAGTCCACGAAAATAGGTAGAAATCTTTATTAGTGTTTGGTTTCTTCCCAGGGACCGTGTCAGGTGAAGCCAATGCCCTTCAGCCTCTCAGATTTTGTAGCGGTTTTTGCACCGTGTAAAGGAGAGGAGGCGCTCGGGTGAGGCTTTGGAGAAGGGTTTTTGCACCTCAGGAGCAGAAGCTGACACAGAACTTGTCTTTCACACTTTATTTCTAGCAAAAAATTAGTATTACCTGAGGCTGTTGCTTCAGAGTCTACAGGGAGGAGTTACTAACACGAAAAATATCAAAGTTGTTGAGGGTGATCTCCCAGTTTTTAAAGCACTACGATATCCCCTTATTTTCTACACTTTTCCCACATGGTTTTTGTGTATTTTTGTATGTAGTGGTAAAATTTTGCTATTTCAAAATACCAAATGGTATTTTGGGTGCAATTGAAGGTTTTGTGCTGCTATTCAGTCAGCATCGTAAAACTTCAAAGATTTTGGCAAAACCAACAATAATTTACAAACCCTGCAGAATCTGGGACCTCTCGTGGAGTTTTCAGTTGTTACATCCTTTAGTGTTCCTGCTTAAAAAAAAAACAAAAAGAAAAAAAAAAGAAAAAAGGGAGAGGGGGAGGAAAAAAGAAAAAAAAAAAAAAAAGGGGGAGGGGGAAGAAAAAAAAAAAAAAAAAAAAAAAAAAAGGAGTCTCTGGTGGAGTTTTCAGAGGTTTTTTCCCGGCAGAGGGAGATATCTGACCGTGGAATTGGAACACACGCAGGGTTCTTGTCGCTTGTTTTATCAATATACATATAAAACTCAATGTTCAAATTAACTAGTTCAATAAGTAATTTAGCTCATTGATTTTCGGGCATATCCTAAGTGCCATTACAAGCTACGGATATTTTAAATGCCATTACCTAATAGAAGGAATGTTTTAAGCACCTTTTATTGATTTTATTACTGCTTTATTTTGCTGTCTTGGTTTAAAAATCATTTTAACCACTCTGTCATCGAGAAGAAATATATCGTTGGTGAAATACAGTCAATTTCCTAAAAACCTTTGACATCGTTAAATAAGGAATTACAGTTGTTAAATCATGTCAGGCAGTGACGGGGGACAGCGAGGAGATGGACGGGGGGCAGAGGGCCAGGGGGCCGTGCTGGCCTCTGCCACTGTCCCCGGCTGTGACAGAGCCACGGCGGGGCTGCCACAGCCACCTCGGGGCTGCCGGGGCTCCTCCAGCTCCCAGAGCAGCTGTAAAACCTCCAGAGGGTGCCAGACGGGGTGGGAGCAGCACGGAGTGCGATGCAGACACAATTAAGGGGCATTTTAATGACCTGCTGTGGCTTTTTATTGAAATTACTCTGGAACTTGGCGCGTTTGAAGTTGGATTCTCTGGACCGTGTTGCTGGGAGTTTAGGGTATTGATGTTGTACACAAAGGGGTAAATCGAGCCAGCTCCCAGGGCTTGCAGTTCCTTCCCTTCCCAGCTCTCTGGGTTTGAGATTATCAGAATTACGGAGCTAATCAGCTGGCAGATGCAGGCTGGGGATCCCGGCAGTGCGGTGCTTAATCACAGAACTGAGAAATGAGTGTTGGTGCTCAACGAAAAGCAGCTAATGAGGTGGTTGAGCTGTGGAGTGGCAAACACCCACACTGAGAGGGGATCCTGCTCCGGAGCGCTGAGCTGGGACTGTCCCTGAGCACTGGCACCTCACCTGGAGTGGGGATGGAAGGAGGAAGGGACCCGGGATCGGCTCTTTAAATGGCACCAGCCATTCCTGCAGTATTTGTTGGGCTTTTATTTTGTTGGAAAAAACCCCAATCCAACCCACACACAACCCCCAAAAGTTACACACAAAAGTTCTCAGAGGTATAAGAATGGTTTCTGGTTTGGAAAATAAGACTAAACCATCATAAAGAAGTTTAAAAATCAAAGTAATGATTATCGATGTCAAAGGAGGCTCTAGCTGTTGCCTGCTGCAGGGGGAGTGGGCAGCAGGGGAATGTCCATGGAAGGGGAGGGGGCTGTGCTGGGTCCGTGTCCAGCTCAGGGGGTCCCAGGAGGTGAACATGATGAACCTGGAACTTCCTTCCAAATCCACGTGTGCCCTGAGTCTCTTCGTTTTGCTTGGTTTGGGGTTGCACACTCACCCAAGTGCCAGGTTACTCTTTCTGGTGTCACAGGGGCCGTACCTTTGCAGATGTTCTTTCCAGTGGTGAGAGGTAGGAAAAGATCCATGGAAAGATCCATGCAGCTGGGAAATACTGATACCTGATACTTTGGATCCTAATCCTAAAGGACTCTTGCTAATGTGCTCCTTTAATACTGGTTGGATTTGTTTTTAGGGAAAAACCTTCCTTTATTTTTCCTACACTTACAGACCGTGCCCGCTAGCGCGTATTTTCCTTGAGGTACCTTCTCAAATGTGTTTAATCCGGCAGGAGAAGCTGGACTTCCTCCAGACCTGCTGATAGTCTGTCACATAATACCTTTGTGCTCCCAGTTTGAGCAGGAAATACATTTATTTCCCTATAAATACATTTAGCTTTGTCCAAATAACTGTAGTTTCCTGTTAAGATTTCCTCGGCCAGGGTGTGCCATAAACTGGTTTAGAAGGAATGATGCTGCGTGGAATTGAGCAAGGATAATGCAAGCCATGGAAGCAGAACAGAAAGCCACCACCACATGAATTGTGATTTATTTTGGTTAAAGTGTAGTTCAGTGATGTGCTGACACTATCAGTACATGATGGCCTGAGCCGAGCTGCACTTTGCTTCTGAACACTTCCAAATAGCCATTTCCCCCCTCAAATATCTGTTCTAGGATGTCATCTCTAAAGCAAACGATTAAATCTATAACTATAAATGAGTCTATTTGCTTTCTGATATGAACTTTAAATATTTGTGTTGTAGTAATTTATTTCTCTGTTTCCCTGTAGGGTGCTTGACCAAAGCTGTGTGTGTATACATATATAAAATTATATATATCTATATCTATGTAGAAGTCGTTACTGACTACATCTGTGAATATTGTTGCAGTTGCTGCCAAGGGATTTAAACCCTTTTGTTCCCACCTGGGGGGGAGCAGGTGACTCAGATAATCCTGCCCTCTCTCAAAGAGTGGAATTTTGACCGATAACTGTGGACATTGAATCCTCACTTTCTTTAGTTAAAAACCAGGAGTATTGTCGACATGTCGTATCACACCATGGAAGATATTTAATGTTTTGTATTCTATGCCTCTGATTTTGTTGCCCTGTCCAGACATCACAGGGTATAGAAGCATCAGAAATATGGGGTTTTAATAACTAAGTCCTGACTCTTAATTGTTTGTTTTAATACAGATAATTTTCCTTATGTTATTCTGGTCCCTTTGCTACAAACTTATTTTAAAAAAAGTGGTGGAAGCAAACAGTTAAAAAAAGCAAGCACAACAGGTTCTAGTCATACTTATTTTTCCACACCTTGAGGACTAGCAAATTCTTTAATATGAGATTTTATTTGTACAAAGCAAAACTTCAAACCCACTCCAAAGCTTTCTTATTAAGTGCTGTCAGTGCGGTGATTTACAGGGGCAATAAAGATCTGGAGGGGGCACATTCATCACGGGGTTCAGCGCACCAGGAGCCATTTTCTCCAGTGCTAAAGCCAAGTGATAAAATGAATTCTTTTGTTCTATAACCAAGACACATTCCCTGGTTTTGTTTTGTTTTTTTTTTTTTTTTTTAAATGTATGTTGGACTCCTTGGTTTGTAGCTTGGCCGTGTTCCTGTAACACATTTATAAATAATGAAAAATTGCTCACATGCAGATGTGATGATGCATCTGGCAAAACCACTGCTGGAAACACAGGAGCTTACTTTCTACTTTGTCTTATTCGCTAACTTTTCTCCATTGTTAATTCTTGTATGAAATTTTAACAGCATTTTTTTAAACTACAGGGCTTGGGGAGTTTTGTTTGGTGTGGTGTTCTTTTTTTATTATTTTTTTCGAGTGATTCTACACCTCTCTGCAAAGCCCAGAGAATTCTGGTGAGGAAGTAATAAAAATATTCAAAATGAAGAGCCATTTTCATGGGGTACAGTGCGATTTGGAAAGCTTCACTTGCTTCCTCTGTTTCTGAACTTTGGTGACTTGTGGGACGCTGCTCCTTAACAGCAGTGGGGAGGAAAGTTGGGCTCCTTGTCCAGGGGGAAATGCTGCTGCTTGCGTGGGCACTGCCCAGCCCCGGCTGGGGAGAGGAGTGGTGGGGACAGTCGGTGTCTCTGCCCGTCACCACGGGGCTCAGGATCTGAGTGCGCAGTGACTGTAAAAAAAGGGAATTGTGGTTTTTCCTGCGAAAATGCCGCCACCTGTGGGCTCCGCCGGGAAGCTCTGGGAAGCCCCGTCACTCTCCGCGTCCGCGGGGTTGCACCGGCACCTTTGGCACAGAAGTACGAGAGCCAAGTAGCAAAAAGTACTTTGCAGTATAATTTTGGACGTATTTAAATGTGAATGTAAAGCTGCGTGAAGCTGCTGCCAGTGCCGTGGTGTGGGCTGGGATGGAGCCAGAGGCCGGGACAGCTCCGGTGTCGAGCCGGGTTCGGATGGAAGTTGCCACCACACTGGGCAGGGACACCGTCCACTAGAGCGGGGTGCTCCAAGCCCTTTCCAGCCTGGCCTCGGGCACATCCAGGGATCTCGACAGACCTATTTGTTGATCTTGGGTAAATGCTCTTCAGCTGTCCCGGGTGTGTGTGGGACGAGCAGTTTTCCGCTTGCTGTGCTCCACATCCAGGAGGTTTGGAAGTGGGACTTGTGCTGTCGTTCTGGACAGTGTCCATCCGTGGCTGCCTCGTTACTTATCCAGAGGGAAGCACTGCTGCAACAGCCCCAAGTCCCACCACAGCTGCTGTATGGCTGGTGGGAAACCAGAGCTTCGCTTGACCAAAAAAAGGGACTTTGGAGATCTCTTTGCTGTAATTTTATGTTGCCTCTTGAAATTTAGCAAGGAAAGCCGTGGTCTTGCAGGCTTTTTGTAGAGCCATGTATGTTACTGCTGATACTTTTATTGCAAAACCTTTAGTCTCTGATATTTAAGGTCAGAAATTGTAAGTGTGTGTGCGCTATTTTTTTTTTAACCCAGGGGCCTCTTATACTGTAGTGTCATGAAAGATCCTAAAGCTTTGAGGGGAAAAAAAATGGAAATACTTCATTTTATGAAGCAGTTTTGGGGTCAGTTTTTCTGAAATGAATGCTTTTATGTTGGATAGTTTAAAGCCCATCTGTTAACTGAAACCAACCCTAAGTGAAGTTGCAGTTGTGTTTCCTATTAGTCTTGTATCTTTCCTATTAGTCATGTATGAAAGAATACAGAGCCATCCAGCAGAATTCCAAACAAAAATGGAAAAAGCAGATGGTGAAACTGTTGCCTTGTTGCCTTTCTTGTACAGGAGTGAGTAATTATTAATAGATCACAAAAATACTGTAAGAGTAGAGTGTTACCAGAGTCCCCGCTCAAGGTGTCCTTCTGATCATTGCGTTCTGCAGGTGAAAATTGGCGCATTTCACTCAGAGACACTGAAGAGGGTTTGAAAAATAGATCATGGATGTTATGTCTGGAAACCTACAGTGAAAGATAAAATACACAATTTTAAATAGTTAAGCACTGCAAGTCTCTCAGGGCTCATTTATTATGTTGTCATGGTGAGCAAGGAATAAAAAAATAAAATAAAAAGGCTGTTCCTTGGGTAGTTGGTACTTAGAGGCACTTTTCTTTTACAAGAGTTCCATGCTGGCTTAAGGAAAGATCTCGGAGAAAAAGAACAAACTTTATTTTTCAAATAAATTCAGCTAGGAACTCACAGCCTCCCCTGACACAAGGCTGAATTATTGTTAGTGTACACTGCTGGGAGAGTAACACTTACTGCTGTTTAACAACAATGGCTTTCCATGGAATTTCAGAAAGGCAGTAGGAAAAAGAAAGGCAGAGCTGAGTCCTGAAGCAGAAGGAAACACATCCAGCCCGGAGCCAGGCTCCTTTATCAGGGCTGCTGGAAGGGAGAAGGAACACGTTCTGTGCATGCAGCTCCATATGATTTGGTTGTAAAACTCTTAATGGCTCGTGTGTGTGAAGCAGGAGGTCATCTCTTCCCTGAATAAAATCTCCTTAGGTGTATTTCTGCCAGACTTTCTCTCTTTTCCATTCTCAGACTGCAGCCAAATATTGGGAACGTTGTGTCTGCAAAGCTGCATTTGTCATGAACAGGAGACAGTAACTTTTGAGTGTCGTGATGGAAGGTCACGGGTTGAGCTTGGTAGATGCTGGGTTTAAAATAGCTGTGAATTGTGTCCAGGCTGTCCCAGCAAGGTTCCCTGATGGTGAAATTCCACTGAGCAGCCTCTTGGATGCTCCCACGTTCCCATATTCTCAGGTTCCGAAGGGCACCCGAACTCCTGGGTCCTAGACCTGTCCCACATGAGTTTTCATAGTGCTGGAACCAGTGGTGCAATGGTATGGGATATTCAGAATCTCTAAGGAGGTGCCTCTGAGGTTTGTGTGTACAGTTTGGGGGGTGATTCCTTGGGGTGTAATCACTGCTGAACTCTCAAATGACTTTTTAACTGGTAAGCTGATTGGGCTGATTGTGTTCTGGGTGTTGAGTTTGGTGGTTTTTAATGGGAATCATTCTTTACTGGTTCTACATCAGGGAGGCAATTGCCCAAGCGATGTTTTCACATGAAAGTGTCGTAGGCTGTGTTTGTTGATGTAAAAGGAGTCAGTTTTTAGTAAAGATCGCTCCCTTGGCTCGTGGAAAAGTGGTGTTCTAGCTCATCCATTCTTGGATTCCAGTGATAGTCCCTTTACTTCCCTTTGCTCCTGTAGGATTCTAGAAAAGGCTAATTAGCTCTCCTCTGAGCTTGATAGAAGAGGTTTCTTTTTTAAAATGTAAAATTAAAAGGTGTTCTATTGGGGCATGAAGGTAACACCACAAGGGGGTACTATAATTTTATCAAATTTGCCTTGGTAAGTTGTTTTATTAAGGTAAAGTGATTACAGCCAGCAGAGTTAATTTTAATATGCTAATACACCACAGCAAGTTGGAAACTTAAATAAAATGATACAATTAATTTAAATGTAGAGAAGGTAGAGCAGCTTAGGAAGGTGACCTGTGTGTTGCACTGAGATTGCACACAGGCTTGGCAGATGTAAAGGGTTTCTCAGCAGGCTCCGGGAGGTTCCGGGCTGAGCTGCACTGACCTTTGTGAGAGGATGTTATTGCAGCTCTGCAAAAGCTGCCTTCTCCAAAAAGTTTGCTTTCATGTGAGAGAAAGAACCCTTTCCTCTCTCAGCTGTGGGGGTTAATGGTTTTAGCACCTGGGTGAAGGTGGCTGTTTATTAGGGCTTTTTTTTCAATGGAAAAATGCATTCTCTAGCATTCCTCTATTAGTGGAGTAATTGCTCTCAATTAAAATACATTGCTGGGACTGATGTTGGCACCCAGTGGGGAGGGTGGGTGGATGTTAAATCCCCGGGGCTGCCCTAGGGGTTGGAGAGCTGCTGCCAGTTGTCCTTTTTGTGTCAGAAGCTTTGGATGAGCTCCAGAGAGCCAAGCTAGAAAACAGGGAAGAAATAATGTGTCAGTAGAACACATGAGACAAATATCTTCTGCTAGTTTCCACAGAAGAGAATGAATTTGTCATTCCTGTGATCCTGTTGAGTGAGTTTTACTTTCATCAAGAGGTTCCCAAGACCACCGTTTTCCCCCAGGACGTGGAAAACCAAATTGCACGTCAACAAACCAGTGGAGAGGCCGGTTTGCCAGGGATGGTAATTGGGAATGATGTCACTACGGGATTTTCCAAATGCTTTTCAAGATGTTTTCAGTGGCTGTTTGCAGTCTGTGATGGAAATCCTCACATGGCATCAGAGGGTGTGGAGAACTTGGCCTCCAGTGGCCACAGGGTGCTGTTTGTTCCGGTCACGTTCTGTGGTCATTCCCTGGCTTCGTGTGGAAGATGTGCCCAGGGAGTATCATCAGAGCATCATTAACGAAGAGCTGCAGCCTCAGTGCTCTGCACCTTCCACATAAAGCCCAGGGGGCTGGATTTAAGGACTTCTGAGTGCCAATGAAAGGCTTTGATTTCCCTGGGTGTGAGCTGTGTCCCGTTTAGGAAGGCTTCAGGTAACATATGGCAAAATTGGGAGTTCTAGTGAGAATGTTTAGTCACAGAGAACTCACAGGTAACTTTTTTCCAAGGAAGAAACCAAATGAGTGCATTCTAGATTTGTATAACAAATTACTGGTATTGAATTATCAAATTATATGCACAATTAAATTTTTATTAAATAAGGAATAACGTATGCAATATTATGCTAATCTGGTGCAGTATAACAAGTTTGTAAGTTTAACACACCGTGCGCTGTGCCTCTGCCTCCCAGGGGACTCGTTCGAGACGTAAGGCATTCAGCAATTGAAAAGGAAATTATAAAATTAGTCACTTGAGTAATTTAAACATGCAAATAAGTGTCCCAACTGTGGTGATACCAGATTTAGCTGAATTTACTTGGGCTGCTTCGACTTTATCACCCTAATTATTCCAGCTTTGTGTCAGGCTTAAGAAAGCAGGAAGCCAGAATTCTCTGTTACACAAGTTTCTTGTGGTGCTATTACTGCGCTGCATGTGCCCTAGCGCGCTCACTGGGAAAAACTTATTCCAAGGGTTTGTTCCCTGCTAATTAGCAGAACAAAGGCAATCAGGACTGTTCTATCACCAGAGACTTAGCACACTCGGATTTTATGAGCCAGGCCGAGTGAGGTACGATGCATGGATGTTCTGATAGCAAACGTACAGCCCAGCCGAGGGAATTCCGTGTGCTGGAGCCCCTCAGGAATTCAATAAACATTACCTGTTTAGGTAATGACTTTTTTTTTTTTTCCCTCAGAGCCATCTCCTTGCGTGTCTCTGACGTTAAAACATAGCTGGCTCCGTGAAAATATTAATTATTTTAGAAATCTTATCTACGAGGAACTGGTTGCGAGAGGAATGCTGATGGAAATAAGCACTTGATCCAGTTGCACATGCAGGGCTGTTTTCAGGCTCCTGTTAATATTAAAAGAATGTTAATGTAAAACATTAAGATAAGAAATCAGAGGACAGTCTCTACCTCCATGAAGCCCAGGAGCTCCTGCTGAGCTTTGCTCAACCAGCAAGTACAGAAGCTCTGTGATTGAATTGATTTAGCCCTTATTATTGGCAATAGGGTGACCATTGCTTGGATGTAAGAGTCATTTTTTTTAAAAGGTATCTTGGTGATAAAATTATGAGAGTCTAACAGACATTTCTTCTTAGTTTTTGGCGTAACTCTTTAAATTTTTTTCCCTCAGGAAGTGTACACAACAACCCCATTTTTCACATGAATAAACGGAAATAATCTTTGCAGCCGTGGATGCTTCTTAATATTAGTTGAAAGTAAAGACGCACATAGGGCTTCTAGTCTATAAAGAAGGTGAGAAAACAAATAAGAACAAGTGTTAATTCACGTACACAGAATTTGTGTCTGCACAGCAGGTGAAAATGCTACATTAATGCTGGAAATATCTGTCCTGCTGTGTAGTTTTCCTTCCTTTTTATTACTCTAGTGCTTGGTCTCGTATGAATGCACCGTACTTATTTGCATGTTATCACGACAGATTCCTCTTTGCTTCTAGTTATCCATATAAAGAGATAGATGCTCCACATGACCTCAAGAAAGTACTCAGATGAAACATTATCTTAAAATATTGTGGGTTTCATAGCGCAGTGTATATATACGTAAATTTTATTTTTAGTCGAGGTTATTAATTGCTCACAAAAATGCCAACTAAGAAGAATGTTGTTAAAGTGTAATGTCAAATGCTTCTAATTATGGCAACGTCAGGAGCAGGGGTCAGTTGGAATGTCCGTGAGATTAAATAGAAAATTATCCTGACTGTGTGACTCAAAGCTTTTGGCACCCCTGTTTGAGGAGCCACCAGCTGCAGCTGGAGCTCAGTGACGCGTCGTGGATCAACGCCTGCGTTCGGAACGTCTGGATCTGCAGTTGTCATAAGTTATATGTTGTGCAAATAATTCCTCTTTTTGTTTTTTCAATTAGAATAACAAGGAAAAAAAATTACAAAATGTGAATTAATTTGATAATTCAGTCTTGCTGGTCACACAAGTTCCAGTTAAAGTTTGTACTTCGTGAGGAACCAAGCGTGATAGATGACACGCTCTGTTTTGGTCTGGATGTTTGTCTACCTCTGTTATTAATGTTGTGTCATACTCTGAAAGGATCAAAGACACTGTATAAGGGGAATATTTTTTTAAAAAAGGGAAATGAGTGTCGTGAGTGGAAGAATGGTGAGAATACACACAAAAGTGACAAGCAGCCGGTCAGTCATTTTAAGTTACTCTTCCAGACTGCTTTGTGTGGCACTTGCATTTCTCCAGTGGGTTTTTCTGATTGTGCTTTATGTATTTTGCTTGACACAGCAGGTACTCGGGGTTTGTACTTTTGTCTACGTGACTCACAAAATGGGCTTTTCTTTAAAATCGGTATTTTTGCAGTGTTTTATGCAGCATCGTGGTGGATTGGTGTGCTTGTGCCTCTGACTGGCAGGTCAGCGAAGCCTGGGAACAGTCAGCACAGGAGCGGGGAGCAGGAAGCCTCTGTAGGGTTCTCTGCGATCTTGGCTGCTCCTTGGGTTCCTTTTCCTTGATATCCTACAAAATAATCTGCTGCCAGAGAATTTCCTGCCCGTGTACAACTTCCCTGGTGCCTTAGGTGTTGGTAAGTTAAAACAGAGCCGGGCTGCTCCAAGATAAGGTGACTGGTGAGAGGGGTGCTGGAGCAATCTTAGTGCTCTCCCCCTGTCCCATGGCCAGAGGTACACGATCCCGCTGGAGCGGCCAGCACGGGCGTTATCTCCTGGGGACTGTACCTCCCAGCTCTGAGGAACAAGTCATTTGCATGAGGTAATTAAAAGTTTTTAAGGCCAGGTGGTTGGAGAAATCTCTTGCAGGAGGCAGCGCACGACGCAGCAGCTCAGGGAGACCTCTTGAGCTGGCCACGCAGGACGTGTGAGCTGCTGTGTGGGGGAGCCTGCACGGGCTGGGCTGAGCTCTCTCTGTGGTTCCTGGGCTGCCAGAGGCAGAGCAGGGCCAGAACCCGGGGAAATGCACCCACGGCACCATGGCAGGGCAGTGGGGGAGTCTCCGGGTCTACATCTTCATAGCGCTTATTGTGTTTTCAGCATTTTAGAAAAGTTCATCCTTCAGGTCTTCAGTACACAATGAAACATTTAATCATTTAAAGTTCATATTGGGTCTAAAATTGAAAGTAGTCTGGATCCTCTGGAGAAATTTCGGTGTCTCCAGAAAATATCAATACCAGATCTTTGAGCGGCTCTTGGCTGCTCAGGTGACCCTGGGACATTCCTGCTGTTCTGAGCCAGTGAGGAGACTTTGGATTCCTCTCCAAGTTCTTTTTGGAGCTTTTGCTGGGCCACAGAAATGTCACTCAAAAAACCTTGTCATTTAATGAAGATGTTGCTCTGCAAAGAACAAGTTAGATGAGGTAGCTGTCAAAATATGTGCTTGGTCTTCTTCTGACCTAAAAAGTCTGAGTTTGGTCTCTAATGTCACGAGGCCAAACTTTCTCACTTCTTTGACTTTAGGAAGGCCACTGTGACTGAGATACTGCGATGGATGTGTTGGGGACTGCGTAATTAGTGTCTGAAATCAGCACTTAATAGCTTGTCTTCATAAATTTATTTTCCCTTCTGGAAAAAAGTGTTGATATTTTAAGCATTTTAACTGTTCCTGCTTATTTTTTTGCTTCCTTTTATGACATAAAAATTCAGTTTGGTTCATTTTGAGCCTGACTGGAAGGCGAAGTTTGTTTATTTTGGCAGCTTAGTTGTAGATCGGCCAAGAGGAAAATGAAAAACTGTAGCCTGTGGGCATTCTGCGTGTGCTTATCTCTGTCCTGCTGGAGCAGGGATAACTGTCTCCTTCCTAGGAAAGGAAAACAGGTTGAGGAGAAGCCTCACGTATTTATGTTTTCTCTTTTAAAAAAAACTTTTACTGTAGCAGTTCTGCTTAAGGTCTGCTGGCAGTGTTGGGGGTGGCACAGGCACACCCACAGCTCAGGGTATGCTGAAGTACTTTTGCCCAACAGAAGTTTAATCGATTTATTAAATATTTGTTTTTTCTACTCCTAATGTTTGCAAAATAACTTGAGACTGTGTATCTCTGAGTATTAATCTAAGAGTGAATTAGAAAACAATAATTTCTGTAGGCTCCTTTTTTGGTGCTGTAATTCAGCCAAGGGCACACATTCCAACAGCCCAGGCACTGGGCTGGTCCCCTCAGGACTGTGCTCTCACCACAGCCAAGGACAGGCGTCAGGTTGTCCTGCTGTGATCCCAAAGTTTTTAAGAATTCCACTGGTGCCATCAGGAGCGGCTGGGACAGGAGGGGTGCAGAGGAAGCCTCGCTGCCAGCCCCGGTGCCGTGAGACCCCTCGGCTGCAGCAGCCTCTGCGCCCACCTTTGCTGCGTGGCACGGTGTCAGCAGAGCTCTGCTTGGGAGGGCAGGTAAGTCAGGGACAGCCAGTTCCTGCTTTAACAGGGCCTGTAACGTCGGATGTGAGGCACTGAACGGCTTTAACTTACAAATCCCGGGATGCTCACTCACTCCGTTTGCTTTTGCGTTATCAGCTCTTTCACATGAAACATTTTAAAGATTCGTAGTTAGGAACTTTCCAGCAAGTTTTATCACTTTGTGTTGTGTGCTGTTTCCCGCTCGGATATGTGGGAATTTTTTCTTATGAGGGATGATAAACATGTAAAATCTTAATTTTTAGGAGTTGGTACAAGTTCAAATACTATTGCTTTAAAAGAAAAGGATTCTAGTGAGACACAGAGAAGAAACTCGATGGAAAAAGTGAGGGACCTGTGCACTTTTGGGTAGTTTTTTTAAAGCTTCTTGCTCAAAGGCATCTACCCTGTCCTCAGAGGACTTGGGTATTGGTTTGATGTCAATTCTTTCACAAATAAACTCTCCTTTCTGTTATTCTAATCATCCATGTATGCTGCTAATAAAATTCTTCCTCAGGGTATCTGGGAGGAAAACCTTATTCCTTTGTTTTGGGCCAGCCGGCCACTGCGGCACTGGTGGATTAGCGGATGAGAAGCTTATTCCAGAGAAACAGCTTTTTCTGGAAAATTGCTTTGACAGAAACCCCTCATTCTGCGACCAGAATTCACAGACTTTCAAAGTAATTAGGGGGACTTCAGTAACAAAGAAATACAGGCAGCAAATCCAACAGGAGATTTGGCCGTTGCTCCGCAGCCTTTCCGTCTGCGTGTCCCTCCTGCTGCTGGGGAGAGCAGGGAAATGAAGGGGAAGAGAAGTTACTGATGGTGCTGAGAAGCCTTTATTGCTGGGACACCAAACTCATCCACCTCCTTTCAGGCAGAGCTCTGTTTTTGGGATCAGGAACACGAGCGGCCTCGCCGTGGAGGTGCGGTGTGGCAGCAGGCACCTGGCAGGAGCCGTGTGCTCTAACACGTGTCGGCTCCAAGGATCGGGGCAGGGGCGCGTTCCAGAAGCTGGGCACTGTGGTGTGGTGTGGCACTGGCACTGGCTGTGCCGGCCTGGCAGCCAGTGGCATCTGCCATGGGCAGTCCCTGTGGCTGGCACCGGCTGTGTCCCGGCGTGGGGCCGCACTGGCCACGCAGTTCCCCAGTTCCCGTTAAGGGAAGAAAGCATCCGTATTTTCTTGATGTGCCTTTAAAGCATTAAAAAGCCTTTGAGGGTGGCAAGGGGAAGGATAAAACCCCTCTGGAGAAGTAGTGCTCTTAATGGCCTTCACTCCGTGGGTGATGCTCACCACCGAGCATCGCCCCCCTTCTTTTGTCCTAATAACAAGCCCACACTGTGGGCTTAATGGTTGCTACTGGAACTGGGGGCCCAGTCGGCACCTTCCTGCTGACTCAGGGTTCCTGAGGGTGTGCTGGGATTCTGGGCCAGCCTGGGCGCAGGGAAAAACAGCTCGCCTGGGTCTTTTTTGGGACTGAACCTAATTGCATTTCCTTACACTGCCCAAGCAGGTTTCTCTCCTTCATGCCTCCGATCCTATGGCAACAGAAATCACAGATCGTGATTAAGTAAATGCAAAATCTGTGGTGTTTGATCCACGTGTGCAGTGGTGGCGGCCAGATGGGTGGGAGTTTCCATGTGTGTGCTTTCTTGCAAAAGTTTGGGAAAAATCAATTTGCGCAATCAGGACGACTCCAGCGCAGAATTCCTGTGTGAAGGTGAGGTGGCCTGGTGCCACCAGAGCATCTTCATCCCAGGGCCAGAGCCTGCGGGATGCCAGGTGTGTGGGGCAGGTGTGCTGAGGGGTGGCATGCCACAGGTGCCCCCTCAGCTTAGCCCGGGCAGGAACGTGCTCAGCAGCTTTCCCCCAAAGGAAACATGAGGAAAACATCTTGTTTTAGAGAGATATTAAATATGTTTTTCATATTTGGAAGGCAGTTAATGTCTGGGAATGTCCTTTTGCTCCCTGGCCAGCATGATTAATATTACTTTTGATCTTTTAAAAAAAAAAATTCAGAGTAAAAGTGATTTATCTGCAAGGAAAGCAACAGCAATTATTTACTCTGTATTCATGGTTAAAGTTGCTTTCTTTTAAACATTATTTTTGGGAGAGTGAAAGTTCTTAAAAATAAACATGGTTCAAATTATTTTTAGATTAAAATACTTTATGGAAGGAGAGCTGAGTTTTAGTGTTTGAGCATTAAACCAGGTAGTTGAGTCTTTGGGGAAAACACAGATGTAGAAAGGCCAAGCAGAAATGTGCTTTCAACTACCTGGAGCTAATTACACGGGGCGGCTAACGAGGATTCTAATGAGGATGCTCCTGGGTCAGGTGGTTGTGCCCCGGTGGGCTGGTTTGCTGTCTTCCTGCCAGCCCAGTGCCGGGGCTCGGCTGTCCATGGGCTGCGCTGTGCGTGGGGCCATCTGGGCTGGCGGGCACGGGGATTGGGCACGGGGATTGGGCACAGGGAATTGGGCACGGGGACTGGGCACAGGGACTGGGCACGGGGACTGGGCACGGGGATTGGGCACAGGGAATTGGGCACAGGGACTGGGCACGGGGACTGGGCACGGGGAATTGGGCACGGGGGCTGGGCACGGGGACTGGGCACGGGGACTGGGCACGGGGACTGGGCACGGGGACTGGGCGCAGGGTGTCCCCGGAGCAGGATGGGAGACACCCAGGCAGCGCACGTGCTGCTCTTGTGAAGTGTTGGTGAGAGCTGCCCTCAGCAGAGCACCTTCGGGGCTTGGCAGGGGGCTATAGGTAATGTGCAGATAGTTCAGGATGTGTTTGAAAAAGTCCATCAGAATTATTGCTGTAGCTTTTTTGCCTGTGAAGCTGAAAGCTTCGTCTGCCTGGTGCTCAGTGCCGCAGTCTGACTGGGAACCACGGAACCACGGAAGAGCTCAAGGTCACGGGATGGAATTTGTGGTATTTTAATACATACTAATTTTATCACGGTTCCTTCCAGAACCAGCAGCAGATGTGATGTCCTGAGGCCAGGGATGGTCCCTCTCTGCCCTGGGGAATGATGAGCTGCAAACCGGGGTCCACTCATAATACCAAAACCAGGTGTCTGTTGGGGCTGACACCTCTCTCCATGCATCCCTCTGGGATGCTGCTGTGCTGGAGTGGGAAGAGAGAAGCCTTTTTTTGGTTCTTTATTTTTCTTAGTCTAAGTGTTTAAAGGCTATCTGAGCTCATGCGTTACCTTTGGGAGATGCAATAACTGGTACTCCATCCGTGACCCCCATCCCCTTGGGATGTGCAGGTGAGAACTGCAGGCGTGGGACTTTGGAGGCACAGCTGTTGTAGTGGTTTCCTTCTAGACAGAGAGGACAGCAGCTTTACAGCCAGTGAGGTTTTGGCCCGAGACTGTCACAGGTTTTGTCCTAATTTTATGTCCAGAGGTGTCTCTTGGGCAGTCAGAGGCAGTGAGGGTCCAGCTGGGCAATGAGCAGGGTCCTGTGGACGAGGATCTCTGGATCTTTGCTGGTTCTTCTGATTGCTTTCTGCCTCTGGCTACACCATGTCTAATTAGTAGTAACATATGAAGAACCAAGGCTGAGCTATTGAGTCCATAATGCATGAGTAAGCTGAAAGGATCACCCCAAGTTACTTCTCTGCTTACAGAAAATAGCCCTGAGTTCTTCATTTTGTATTAAGGCTGTTCTGGTGTGACAGCAGGTCTTGTACCATAGACACGACTGTCAAAGAAAACACCGTTTATCCTTCTCATTTGATTAAATTCTGGGATGAATAACAGAGATTTCCTTTTACTTACACCTTCCATTACGGTCATACAGATGTCTTTTGGGTGGAAATATTGCACTGGTCCAATTATCGTGTAAAATCATCTGTGTTATTTTCAGCCTTAAAAGCCCAAAGCGCAGTGTGTCCACCCCAGCTGGGGCAGAGACTCCTGAGAATGGTTCTGTAGGACCTGTGTGTATTAAATCCTGTGGAGCAAATCACAATGGACTCATTCCCAGTTGGGGCTCTCGGGGCTTTTTCACCTCTGTAGTTACTCGGTAATATAGAAAGCAGTTTGTGCTTCATATCCCTGTTCATAACCTCACAGCACTTGGCTGCAAAATCCCGTGGGGTGGTGTTGTTCTGGATGCAGGAGCTCAGGCTTGACTGAAGGAGTTTTATTGTTTCCTCTGCTGTGGCTGATGCAATTAGGAGGGTTTGGTCTAATTAGCACTATGTGACAAAGGGATGTGGCCAGAGCAAGCCTATTTACTGAGCCATGACTCACTTCTGCACGTCGAGTAGCCCATGACTCACTCGTGTGTCACTCTGTGATACCATCCTTCATCTACAAGGCTGCTCTGTTGCACATCTGATGATTCTGATTTGTCTCCTTGGAACTGCCTTGGCACAAGGTTATCCAGGATGAGGCTATTGATCAGCAGCTCCTTCGGATCCTGAAGGGTTTTCCTTGTGGGTGATGCACAGTGCTCCCCAAACTCGACCTCCAGACTGCAGCAGAGCTGTGTCGTGGGTGAATCATCTTCCCTTTGAGCCATGCCCATCGCACACCTGGGCCCACTGAGTGGCTGGCCCTTGTTCTCAATGTGGGATTGAGTGCATTTCACCAGAGTGCTTTGATTAATGCAAGTGACTCCTGCAGGGTAACATTTTCTGTGTCAGGATGCTGAGGGTCCAAACCTTCCCTCTCACCTACTTTGATACAGTTTTTGTTCTTTTCATTGTTAGTGTACAAAACATAACTCCACTCATAACAAGTTTATGCACCTAAAACTACCCTATTCCTAAGGGTAATTTGGATTGCCATTAGATATTGGAACATTTCTCTGGAAAATAGTCCATAAATTTCTGTTCTTCCTCAAGTGTCTCAGTGTTTGACAGCTGGTTCCTCTGATGGGTTTTGTGTGTTTTGTTCTGGTTTTTTTTTAATTATACATATTCCCACTTTCGGGCAGGGAGTCCACTGATCCCTCCCAAGCTGCTTCAGCACCACAGATGTGAATCGTCTGCTTCAACTCCACAGTGAGCTGAGAAATATCTTCTCAAGAGTGCTCAGAGCTGTGAACACTGTAAATGAGAGCAGCAACAGCAGAGATATAGGAAACAGATGCTGTGGCTTCCGGCTGGAAATTCAGTGACTGTTCTGGCAAAATACTTTGGACTTATTAGATGCAAAAAGGTGCTACAAACCCACACAAACCTGTCAGACTTGAACGCTGCAGCCTTAGATGGTGGTGGTTACCATGCTGGCCCACGAGCTGTAGAAACTCGAAGTACGTTGTGAGAATCTGTTGTCTTGAATTTGGTCAAAACATGCTCTTAGTGAGTGGCAAAATCACTTGAGGGAAATGTCAGTGATACTACAGAATCTCAGGATGGTTTGGGTTGGGAAGGGACCTGAAAGCCCATCTCATCCTACCCCCTGCCATGGGCAGGGACACCTTCCACTGTCCCAGGTTGCTCCAAGCCCCATCCAGCCTGGCCTTGGACACTGCCAGGGACGGGGCATCCACAGCTGCTCTGGGCACCCTGTGCCAGGGCCTCACCCCACTCACAGCAAAGATTTTTTTCCTAATATCCCATCCATCCCTGCCCTCTGGCAGGGTGAAGCCATTCTGCCCCGTCCTGTCATTCCTTGTAAATAGTCTCCATCTTTCTTGTAGGCTTCTTCAGGTATTGGAAGGGTAGAAAGGGAAAAAAACTTTCCTTACCAGGTGATAGAATTGTGCCCACCTGGGTTTGCTAAGTCCCGGGTAGATTTTGGGGTGCTGAGTTGTGGTCAGTACTGGGTGGATGTAAGTGGTGTGGTTTAGTGATTTTATGGATGGTTCTTGCCAGTCTGCGTGGGCGTGAAAACAGACCCTGTCGCACACACTACCTTTATGGAGTGTATAAACAGGGGTTTCATCTGCTTCCCATTTACTGGTACATTTTGTTGTCTTTGCCATGGGCATTTAAAACTGAGATGTTCTGAAGAGCCCTGCATGAAATTTTAAAGAGACTGGACCTTTCATCTGCACACCAGCAGGACACCAGATAGATGAACAAGAAAGAAAGAGAAATTGTTTTTGAAGCAATAGCAAAAAAAATAACAGTAGAAGCAATTATTTTATCAAAGGTTTATTTTCTTTCTTGTTTTTTAAAGACCTTTCCTCGGTTGAAGTTGGCTACCTTCTTATGTATGTTTGATTTGTGGTTTTCGCAAGGTCCAAATGAAAAATGTCAGCTGGAAGATGTGTATTGTTAATGAGCAATCACAATGGCCCCGGTGATTTCAGTGAATTTTGGTGCTCAGAGGATTGCAGAACTCTTGTCTTCTATCCCCCAAACAGGAACACATTTCTCTTTCACATTTCACTCTGTTCCTTGGCTACGGACAGACCTTTTCAAAGAGGAAGGATGGAGTTAGTCTTTGTTTGTCTTTGTTTGTCACGTTCTTGCTTGTAGTGACATAAATGGTGTTCCTTGCGGCAAGGAGCTGGACTGTGATCCCTCAGCCGCCTCTGCCAGGCCATTAGGCAGTAATCTCCACTTGGGTTGCTTTGGCTTGTGGTGGTGGCCCGACTGTGAGAAGTTCAGTGTTGCACTACTGGTTTCAGGTCCTTTCAAATGGCTGCTGTTTTTGATCAGTTTTCCTTTTGCTGACTGATCTCCTGCCTGCTGCTCCTCACCCTGCTGGGAGATGTTCCCCTGGGGTGACGGAAGCTCCAGCTGAACCCCGTCGCCTGGCTGGGGTGGCACTGACTCGCTCCAGATGTGCAGGTGGGATGGTTTCGGTTTTAATATTGATGGTGCTCCGGTGGGAAGGAAAATAAAGCTCCTCTCCTTGTGTGTTTATCGTATGGCACACTGGGAGCAGAGTGCAAATACCACCAGCTGCCCCGAGAATTGATTTGGAGCAGAGGAAGAGTTTGAGGAGAGAGCAAAGCCACCGGCTGGGACAGCCCTGAGTCGTGGGGAGGAAAGTAATCCATGGGGTTGGGACCGACAGCTGGGCTGGGCTTTACTCCCCTGCTGATTAGAACGTGTTCTGGAGGAGCTCTGCTGTCCAGAACGTGCAGGACTGAAGACACCGTGCTGGTGGCTTCTTCCAGGCTGAGGAAAACTCAGAAAAATCTAAAATATGAATAAACATATCTCGTGTTCCTCACTTCCAAATCTACAGACCTTGTATTCATTAAATAGGGCAGGCAGGCAGGGAAGGGGTTTGTACTGCCAGTAAATATTGGAACTGGGATCTTGTTTGAATTAGGGTGATGTCTGCTGGGCGAGAGACACCTACAGCCATATATAAGACCAAAGCTTCCAGCAGTCCATACTGACTTCCCTGAAAAGCATATTTATATCTTCCAGACCAGTAATTAATCACTCAGTAGGACTTTTTGGGACGTGAATTCACAGAAGATCTTTTTGTACTGCCAGGAACCACAAAGCATGGGCACAATTAAAACTCTGATTTAATTTATTACATGGAGGCATGGAATGGGAATGCTCTAAGCGATGTTGACAGACCAACATTTCAGAACCACCTATTTTTTTTTAAAATAGAAAACAAATGCTGCTCCTTACAAAAATTAAATTACATTAATAGCAGTTTTCTAATACACTGCTAAGAAAGAAAATCAAGTTTTGGCATTAATTAAGATGTGAAGAAGTGGTATAATTTTTAAAGAGAATGCATTTCAAAGTTGTCTGTTTATATAAAACAAACGATACTGCCTTTTGTTGAAATGCACTTTAAAAGTACATGGCTCTTTTGAAAAATTAAAAATAATTGCTGAAAGGGTTTTGTATGCTGATAATTTCCCCTTAGTTAATCTTGGGAGTCCCTGCAGCTCCTCTGGTGCCTTCATGTACCGTTGTCCGTTTCCTGGCGTGACGCTTGCCAAAAGGCGCTGAAACAGATGCACTGGAAATCCACAAAGGTGATTAAATAAGTGAAAAATTTATCTTATGGTGACAGATTAAAAAAAAAAAAATCAAGCCTCTCCTGTTATCAGAAAGGCACTAAAGAGGTGGTTGAACTTGGCCAATAAGTGCCTAGACGGGCAAAAAGAATTAACGAATAGAGGGCTCTTAAGAGTAGGAGAAAAAATACAATGAGATTTAGTGAATTGAGTTAAAGGTAGACAAAAATTTGACTAGAAATAATGTACGTGTTAATCAGGGAAGGTGATTAATCACCGGAACAACTTAATGGCCATTATGGTGGATATTTTAACATCGAGAGCGGATGATTTTCTAAACCTGCAGTTCAAGTGCAACTATTGAGCTTTAAACTGGAAATAATACAGAAAATTCCGTTGGCCTGTATTATGCAAAGTGTCAGATCAAATCATCACATTATCTTGAGTCCTGTGAATTAACAAGGCACTTTTGTTTCTGAATAAACACGACCTCTAATAATTTCCTTTTTCTTGAACAACTCAGTCCTACCAGCTCGAGTTTTTCATGATGTTTTAGTCCATCATCATTAATTGTCCGAACAGGGATTTCTTAAGCGGTGAAACAAAGTACAGAAAATAAATGTGAGGAGCCACCAGAAAAATGTAATAAAAAAATTTCTTGATGTTTCTGCCTTTTTGTATATTCCTGTCCGTTCTTCTCTTAGATCTCCCGTGCTTTATGTGGCGGTGGCATCCCGTGTCACACGTGGTGCGATGCAGGGCTGGAGCGACGCTCCCAGCTCTGATTTCGCTGCCTCCTGTGCATGTCACAACATTGGCTTGTGTGTTTCATTGTTTGGTGTTTACCATATCTGTGTGTGAACGTTGTGTTAGGGTAGTGATGGGATAAACCACGAGGAGCTGGGAGAAGTGACAGCGGAGAGAAAGGGTTTCACGTGAATAAACTGCACGTAAACCTGTGCTGGTAAAAATCCTCCTCTGGCTGAGCTGTGCTGCAATGCCAAGTGAACCCAGGCAGTTACAAAGATGTGACCCCAGAGAGGGGCTGGGCTCTTAACCTCACTCACAGGGGGCCTTTTGGAAGTGACACCGAAGGTTACCTTGGGACAGCTTTCCAAGCTGATGTTACATTTCAACTGCAGAGGAATCCGTGGACGGGTGGAAAGGTAGTCATGGAAATTAAGCGTGGGTCACCCTCTGCATGAGCAGAGGTTTTATACCTCTGGTGCTGAGATAAGACCAGGCTCATTGAAGCCAGCGGGAGAAGCTCGTGGTGCTTTCAGCTGCCCCAAGATGATTTGAGTGCCCAAAGATTCCCAGCTGCACTGGGAATGCTGGAGCTCAGGGAACAGAGAATAACCCAGGACGATCGTAGCACTGCCCTTTGGGTGCCAACGCGAACAAATCTGACACGGAGAAATGAATGGATGAAGTAATGGCACTTTACTGTACAGATCAATCAAATGGGATAAAAAAAGGGTAGATTTTTTTAAACCATAAAAATAATTGAGTTTGCAGAGCAAATTTGTCTGCAGTTTAAGGCTATTTTAAAATAACACGTACAGAGCTCTTTCCACTGGAGTTTGAAGGACTCTTTCATTTCTGAACTGACCAGATACAGTTTAAAATATGTAGGAGAAACCACAAACAGATTTTCAAACCTGTTCCAGGACAAGTGAAATTTGGGTATGATTTACAGGATTCCTGGGGGGATACTTCACAGTGCACGTCTCTGTTTCTTCTGGGACTTTAGAGGCATTTGTTATCCGTGTTTCCGTGTTTTAAGCAGGTATTATCCCGTGTACCAGTACCAAATGGTTTGGTCCTGGGCTGGTAAGAGTTTTATTGCGCTGTTGATGTCGGGGTCGGGAGGCCAGGGGACACCTGTTTGTTTGGCTCTCGGAAGAACTCCGTCCCTTGATGGATTTTAGATTTATTCACACACTGGAGATTGCAGATGACAGTTTCTCTGACTTTCTTTTGAGATTCATGGTTTGCAAAAGTTTTTTTCTTAATGAGCTGTTAATTCGTAACAGTATTCACCAGTGATGTAAAATAGCCGTCTGGTGCTTTCCAAGCTGGTTCGCATTGTGCTGGAGTTTGCAATTTTTAAAAGAAAAGGATTTATTTCCTCCTGAGATTTCTTTTTTAGATCACAAAATTTTGTAAGGAAAATTTTTTAAACTTGTTTGTGCTTAATATTTGCCCAGATATGTGCAACATATGACCTTGTTGTGCATCATGTGTTTTTGTAAATTAGTTCTCTTACATCTAAAGCCCCACCTCTGATCCTTCAGAGCCCCGGCAGTGTCACCATGCCATCCGGGTCTAGCACAGCTCCTTCTGCTCCCTTAGGAACTTGCTCTAAAAACTCCTGGACACTGATGCATAAGCTCATGGATGCACAAAGCTTGTGTTTAAAACATCTTTTGGCATGAAATCCATCCTCCCCATCCCTGGAAGTGTCCAAGGCCAATTTGGACAGGAGCTGGAGTAACCTGGTCTAGTGGAAGCTGTCCCCTCAGAATCGCTCTCATAGTCAGGTACAATGAAGAGCTATCCCGCCTAATATTTCAGTTTTTCCTGCTCAAACATTTTATTCCATTTTGCTTCTGAGCAATACCAAACCTCTAAATAACTTCATAATTAGTTTCTGCAGCGGTGTGGAAATAAAACCGAAATGAGAAGTGAACACTCGAAGAAAACACCGTTTTAGTAGCTGGGTGAGGAACGAACGCTCAGGCACTGGAGGCTGGAGGATCATACTGTCACTGCTCACGCGGTGACTGAGAAAGCAGCAGTGGATGGCGTCAGCGGGGAGTGTGGGGATGCCGCAATCCCCACACGTGCAGCAGGTGCCCGAGCCGGCCGCCGTCGCCAGCTCGGGCTCTCCAGCAGCTGGGGAAGGAGCAGGGGGGAAGCGGCGGCCGTACCTGCGGGGTCCCGCTGCCATCGGCTCGGGAGGGCACCGCATCCCCCGGGCACGCGCCGCGGGGGGAGCGCGGGATCAGACATCAAAGATGAATAGAAATAGGAAAGAAGCCAGAGATAAAAAGGACCATAAGGCTGGAACAGTCCGTGGAGATATTCCATGTTTATAGCGGGGTCTGGGGGAATAATGGGTGTTTATAAATGAGTTCAAGGGGATAATGTGTATTGAAATATGAGTCCGGAGGGAGAGTACGTATTCAAAAACTATCTACTGTATATAGCATAATAATCCCAGTATTTCATAAGCTCGTAGGAAAGTATTAAATAAAAATAAATTACAAATGTCTGTGGCTTGATTGCAAATCATTTCAGAGCAAAGGGAAAGAAAGTCCTTTGCAAAATGTGGAAACCATCTTGTGTTAAACAGCACCAGAAAAAAACCCTAATTGTAAAAAGTAAATGTCAGTTACAGTTATTACAGTGGCCATGTTGTTTCCAATAACAATTTGGCATTTTATTTAGTCTGTAACAATCTACAATTTAAATTTAAAATAAAGATTTTTCTTTTATTTCCCTCTGAAGTTGTGTGCCAAGCACAGCAGAGCAGAATGTAACATCTGTTGATGATTAAAACAAGCTTTCCTATGGGCCCTGAATACAAAGTAAACATGGATTTTATCCATAGTCAACAGCATTTACAAATGTAAAGGGAGGAAGCTACTGAGTTTTTGAAGAATGAGCTGTGAGAGAGGAAATATAAGACCGGGGACGGCAGATGGCGATAATTAGTTCCATATCGTGAAAGGCTTCTATTAAAAAATAAAGAGGACAGAGTCCTGGATTATGCTGCTGGTTTATTAAAGGCCCTTTCTTTGCCATCGGCCCCTGCGCGCCGCTCCGGGCTGGGATGGGTGGGCACAGCTGGTGTCCGTGGGCGCTGGCGGCTGGCACTGGGCGCGGCCACTCAAAATATGGAATTTCCAAGCTTTTCCCTGTGTAGTGCTATAAACACTCTGCTGGCAGGAGGCAGAATTCAGGAGGAATTTATTATGTGGACCTATAGGCTAGTAATCTTGCATTTTATTCTGGTTTAATTTAGATTTAGGGGCAGGGTAGCCAAAGTTGAAGGCTACTGAACTCGGCGATGCCCCTTGTCTGCTGCTTCTGCCCTGTTCAGTCATGCAGTGCGTGGTCCCACCTCAGGGGTCACCTCTCCTCACTGAGAGCTGCTGTGTTTTATCTCTTACCAAGGAACTGTGCCTCTACTCCACATGTTTCTTGTATGGTCTATGTGTTCTTACATCACTGGGTTTCACCATATTGCCCCTGGATCCCTGGCAGTGTCCAAGGCCAGGCTGGACATTGGGGCTTGGAGCAACCTGGGACAGTGGAAGGTGTCTCTGCCCGTGGCAGGGGTGGAACAGGATGGGCTTTAAGGTCCCTCCCAACCCAAACCATTCTGGGATTCTGTAAATTATTACTGCTGGAACCATTTCATTTCATAGGGCTCTGACTGTCTGCTCAGCCTGTTTGCCTGGTTTTGTCTTGCTTTAATTTTTTTCCCCTAGTTATACATAGAGTACATTAAGTGAAGTGTCAAAGTGAAATTCCAATTTGCTGAGATTTACCTGCTTCCCAGGGAGAGGACAGCCCTCCTCCAGCTCCTGGGGCCTGAGCCAGCCCCGAGCTTGCACAAGAGTTTTTTGACTCTTCTTTCCAATCTGGGCTGGTTTCAGTTTGCTACAAAAGTCTCCTTTTTCCTTTTTTTTCCCCTGAAAGTATTTTGTAGCGTTCCAGTTCATATGTTATTTTGGAATCCATTTCAGTTTTTAATTGCAATTTCTTCTTTCCTTACTTCCATCCTCCTTCAATTTTGTTTCCAACTGGAAGCTGTTGTAGCCGAGCTCTCAGCGCAGGCAGCCGTGCGAGCGCCTTTGTAGCCCTGCACAAACACACCGAGTGTTAATCTGGCGCTCACTCGCTTTTTTCCCTTTCCCTTCCGTCATTTTATAATTACCTGAGGTGGTAACAGCTCTTAAGAGCCTCGTCTGTCACCCTGGAACCGAATGCTTTTCATTGAAAATTAAGGAGAGGCTTCAAAAGTTTAGAGTTCTTTCAGCAATGAAATATAACAGTCCTCCAGTAGAAAGAGCCTTTTGCTGCTGGATCCCATTACAGCGGTACTGTGGGGTGCTGGTGTGCTGCTGTGGTTAGCAGGGAGCAGCAGCGCCGGGGGCTTGCGCTCGCTCTCAGCCACAGCCCCCAGCGCCGCTTGCCTGGGAAGGGCCCACGGGAATTGCAGGGCTGTGTCAGGGTGGGCACCGATCCCCACCTGGCACCACAGGTGATAGGAAAGCACAGCCCCTGGCCCTGCTCTTCTCCCAGGTGTCAATGGAACCGTCTCTTCAGTGGTCTGTCTGGACATGGGAACTGTCACAGGGACAGCGGGAAGCGGCTGAGCGAGGAGGGGGTCGGGACTGGATGGAAATGGAGGCAGTTTGTCCTCATGATGCCAAATGCATGCGTTAAATTTAATGAAATCTCTCCCTGTGGCACAGGGTGCCCAGAGCAGCTGTGGCTGCCCCATCCCTGGAAGTGTCCCAGGCCAGGCTGGACGGGGCTTGGAGCACCCTGGGATAGTGGAAGGTGTCCCTGCCCATGGCTTTAAGGTCCCTTCCCACCCAAGCCATTCTATGATTATATGATTCTGATTTAAATTTAAAATGCAAAAAGAAAAACTGCATGGAAATCAAAATTACTTTAAAATTGCTGAAAGAATGTAGGGGAAGAGTTTTAGGCAAAATAAAACCAGCTCAAACCAAAATAAGTGTCCAGATCTGCTGAGACATATGTTTTGGGCAGTTTCCTAAACTCATAGCTTTAGCAGAGTCTTCAGGTAACAGATTTTATACTTAAATGTCCAACTTCAAAGCGAAGTGACAGCAGAAGCAGCCTTGCTTTTATTTTTAATTAAAAATTCAAAAGCATTACCTGAGTGGACCCCAAAAGTTAAAAAGCAGAAGGCAAATAAAATGTTATATCTCTTAATGTCTTTGAAGTTGAGTCTTACAATTGCTGGATCTCATTTTCTGGGGGTTTGTGCCTGTTTGGGGGTGAGTGTCTTGTGTCAGGCTGGCAGTGAAGGGGGTGGATGAAGGGCTGGTGATTGCAGAGGTGTTTTTACTTTTTATTATTAAATAATTTACAAATAGACTGGCAATAGTGGGTGCAGTGAAAGTGCTGTGGTTTAAATGACTGCATGACGTTGCAGCACCAGAAAATGCTCTTAAATGAGAAAACCCACCCAAAACTCAGCCCTTGCTGAGTTTTGCCTCCCCTCCCATCCAGGAAGGGCACGGTGAGCCGTGGTACCCCACACCTGGTGTTTGCAGGGCTTCCCTGGCTGCCTCCCAGCTTTCCCCGTTTTCCAGGCAGTAATGGCTTTGGAGGCCCAGGTGAGTACTGGAGCCTTTCCAGGAGATGATTCTCCTTCCTCTGCTGCCCTTAGGTGAGGCTGCTGCAGAGCCGAGTGCCAGCCCAGGCTCTCTGTCCCGTTACAGAGTGCTACCCGAGGGCCACCAGCCTCGCTCAGCCTTGCCTTTCAAATAAGCAGCTTCATCATTCTCTCCTTGCAATTAAAACTGTGAGCTGATCACGTGCTGTAAATCTGTGCAAGGAGAATTTAACTTCAATAAAATTTCCTTTCAAATTGGGTTTGCCCGAGCAACTGGAAGCTCAGCTCTCTGGCTCCATCAGCTCCAGTCTCCTGCGAGTGAGCATCACTCCTCTGCTCCTCCGGAAGCTCACGCAGGAGTGAGCCAAGGGCCAGCCTCGGCCTCCTTTAATAAAAGCCATTATTTCAGCTTCTGCACAAATTGGAGTCCGGCCATAACGTGGGATGGGAACACCTTGTAACGCTTACAGATGAGCCCCTGCTTTCGGTGGATCGAGGCCAAACTTCTGTTTGGATTCTTGTTTTCTCCGCGGGGTTGGCCGCGGTGTCGCGCGGCGTCTGTGGTCCGAGGGGCGGCAGAGACGGTAGCGGTGGCTGTGAGGAGTGTCTCCACCATCACGTGTTCTTTGGGGGGGGGCTTCCCTACTGGAATTGGGTGATAAAGCTCCAATTTTCTTAGGTTTTGCCATGCGTTTCTCTCAGTGGTGCAGCCTGGTACTCCGAGGTCTGCTTGAGATTGGAACAGATTGCCCAGAGAGGCCGTGGAGTCTCCCTGACTGGAGATATCCCAGAACCATCTGGATGCAATCCTGTGCCCCGTGCTCTGGGATGACCCTGCTAGAGCAGCGAGGTTGGACCAGATTATCCCAACCTGCTGCACCCTGTGATTCTGTGAGAGGATCCGTCTAAGCCAAGGAGAGGATTTGTTGCCCTCAAACCAATGGGAAGTAGCTCTCTGTGGTAGTGAGGGTTTGGCTGGGCTGTGATAACCCGTGTGCTGTCGGGTGGCCATTTCTCAGCCCCTGCACTGGGGACAGTCACCTGCTGTCACTGGTCACCTGGGGCCAGGGCAGGGAGAGTCCTGGGAGGCTTTTGCTGCATGGAGCAGCCCTGTTTGCCCACAGGCTCCGACTCTGAGTCAGTCAATTGAAACAACACTATGAAACCTAAAAAAAAATCAATGTTTGCTCAACAAGACTCTGAACAAAACATTTGTGACTTGAGTTAATTTTATTCCCATCCTCTAATATTTTATTGATCAAATTCTATATTAACTTCCCCGACTTTCTGCTGAGATTGACGTCAGGTTAAGTAACCTGTAGTTACAAGTCCTGCTTGCTCTGGGTGAGTGTGGATATAATCTACAGCATTTCCAGAGTTCCACGATTTTCCTGCTCTGGTAACTTTTCTCCATTCCTACTGACAGATTAGGGATCTCTCCCGGCAATTCTCTGACAGTGTAGGAGCACAAGGCACCCAGAGGCTGTTAGATTTTAGATTGTTTAATGCTCCCTGTGCCTAGAAATCCTCAGATGGGTTCGCTGTCTTCATCTGATTTGAGTGCACTGGCTGAGTTTCCTAACAAAATGTTTATTGACCACTTCTGCCCTGTCTGCTTCTTTATTAATAATATAATCATATCCACCCAACAATAAACCAGTTCTTGGAATTTCTTTTGGTCCTAATATGCCGAACACACTCCTTGCTGTCCAAAGTCTGGGCAGCCGAGACTGACATCTGCCTCCTTCTGTCAGTGACTGACACCTCGAAACATCCACAACTCTATTAATTCCTGTTTCTTTTCCCTCCTTGTAACATAAGGAGGTGTAACAAAAGATAGACCTTGTAACAAAAGTTGGTCTGGAGCTGTCGTTGGAAAAGGCAGTTTGGAGATGCTGACATTCCATGGATCCCGCACGTATCCATGCAGGCTTTTCCCTGCCCGTCTCCAGCGTCTGCTCACGGGATGTGCCAATCCAGGAGCCCCCTCCTCTCCTTGAGGTGTTCAGGGACTGGGCATCTCCAAAGGCCTTATGAAAAGGGCAATAGTCAACACCTGCTTTTGCTTTAAGCCACCTGTTGTAAGGATGAACACCTACAAACTGAACAGGAGGGGCTGAATTTAACAAAAGAAATGTTTAGGCAATGGTAGTTAAAAAGCAGCCAGTAATGAAATCTTTAAGCAAAAGTCTCTCTAAGATGGGAGGAAACTCGGTTTCTAGAGAGTTTTAAAGCAAGGCTAGGTGATGACAGAGATTGGAGTACAGTGAAATGCCGGATGCTGCTGAGATGTCCACAACCATTTGATGTTCCCACCATTCCCAAATGCCAAATGTGCGGAGATTCCTGTGGGCACCTGACAGCACATAGATTTTTTTGGTATTGCACACGTGCAAGCTCAACTTTTTTATCTTGAGAAACCTGTATGTGGATATGAATGGAAACTGCCTCTGCAGCTCTCGGGATCCCCGTGGAGTTCACGCCTTCACTCCCTACTGCAGCACGCTCCTTCTTGGGCTTTCAGATGTTTCAACCCTAATTTTCCATCCCAGGCCCAGATGCTGGGCGGCAGCAGCACCTTGTCTGCACGGTGACTCCCAGAGAGGTCACAAGTGTGGTCAGCCTGTTGGGAGAGCAGGGCCCAGGGGGGCTGTGGGGCAGCCAGGGAGCAGTCAGGCTCCCCAGGAGGTTCCTGTTGGACTTGACCCGTCACAAGCAATGAGGCTGCAGAGGGAAATGCTGCACATCTGGCAGCCTGCTCTGGAGCGGTGTGGAGCTGTCTGGTGTAAAACAAAGCCAAATGCTCATAAACTTACAAGACCACATTGATAAAACATTGATATGAAGATTTATTAATGTGTTCTTTGCTCAGCCCTGGCCTCGATGCTCCTGACAGGTCAATCTGGCTTCGGTGCCGCGGGGCCGGGGCTGCTCAGGGGCACCACGGCAGCAGCCCACGGTGACAGCAGCGCTCATGGCACAGACCATGGGACGTGGCACTGGGGGAACAACTGATCTTTTGCATTGTACCTGGCCAGTTACTCTTCCACTTATTGTTTTGGGGTGTCTAAAATGGTAAACGGGTGGGAAAACATCTCCACGGAGTGCCAGCAAACTCCCAGCTGACGGGACGGAAACGGTGATGAAAGCGTTTTCTGCACTTGCTTCGTTTCAGGCTGTGAGCTGTTAACACACTGTTGTGATACATAATGAACGAGTTTCCTTTTCCAGTGAAGGAGGAGCTGGAGGCATCCCAGAACAAGAAACTAACGTTGAGTGTGTCTTAAGACACTGTCCGAGTGTGGGGGGCCCTTGTGGGCTCTGTGCTGCCCTGCCCTCCAGCATCAGGCTCTGCACAAGCGGTTTCTGTGTTCCTGACCTTGTTTTGGCATGTGCAGCAGGAAGAAACCACTCCTTCAGAGCTTGGCTCGGGAAGAAGAGAGAAAAGGGGTATTTGAGATGGAGGTTAAAGCACAGGGCCTTTTCCACACGTAGGTCCTTTACCCAGCCCTCAGGGGTGGCCCTCAGAAGTTAGCCTGAAAGTCCTAAGGCCTGGGATGGGGGCCAGGAGACACTTAGGGAAGGAGGAGCTGTGCCGAGTGTCTGCCCAGGAGCTTACCTGGCTGGCACAGAGCCAGCGTGTGCCCACAGGAGGGTCCGTGCCAGGCCCTCAGCTCCAGAGTCGGGCAGGTCCCACCCAGGGCACGGATGTGTGTGTCCAGGTGCCTGGGGACAGCTCTGCTCAGCGCCCGGCCAGGAGCACTGACTCTGCTTGGATAAACGTGCACCTTTGTGGGCTGGTGCTCTTCTGTGTTCCAGAGCAGCCCAGCGTTCCCCTGCACACAGGCCCTGCTTTGTTCAAGTATTCGTCCTCTGCCTGAATTATTTATTTATTCATTTTTTCCCCCTTCATTTTTCCTTCTGTCTTTCCTCTGCTGGTGCCAGATGAATTCCTGTTTCTCCAGCAGCTCAGCAGGGCAGGGATTAATGTGGCTGGAGCATGGCTGCAGCCGTGCCGGGCAGCGGAGTGACCTCCTCCTGGAAAAAAAAAAAGGAAAAGAAAAAGGAAAGTATCCAGCAGTTAGAAATAGGGGGAAAAAAACTCTGGGTGCCTCTTGTTCCTTTTCACTGCAGACCTGTTTCCAGCACCTCCGACCCCCTCAGAGAGGAAAATAAAATGGAAATCTTTAGCAGAAGATAAAATCGAGAGTGCAAATATTGAGTTGTATTGAAAGAAACTGCAAGCTCTGAACCCAAAACCACGTAAACTTCGGGAGCTTGGCTGGGGCTTGTCAATGCTGAGCCTGTTCTCACAGCTCTGGTTGTTCAAGCCCCAGGATGCGGGAGGAAGTGTCTCCTTTCCTGTTGTCCTTCTGCTAATGGCATGATGAATTCTGATTACACTGCAGTTGCATCCCAGCACTGTGGAAGGCCACGGTAACTATTTGGGACATCAGTTTTCCCTCTGCCAACTTTCAGGAGCATTTTATAGGATTAATATTCAATAAAACCCCCTTAACATTAAAAAAATGCTTAGTCCCCCAATTGTTATTAAATTCTTTTCCTGTGCCATAATGCGGCTGCTTTGATGTAAAGTCCTGCAGTTTCTGGAAGGAGCCGGCGTGATTACGCTAATGTGCAGTGCTCTTTCTGCTATTCCTATAGGGAAAATAAACCCCACATTAGTTCCATATTAGTACCTGACTTGGAGAAGTTAAAAAGTGCCAGAAAAAGGTTAACCAGAGTCAAGTACACATAAGAGAGCTGTGATTATTAGTGTTAGGGGAGCCATTTGAAAAAAACATTTCTGCTTTTACAGAAGAATTTATTGGTGTCTTTGCTTCTGGCTGCTTTATGCATTTTAATAAAGCAGTAGCAGCAATACCTGGGGGGAGTTGGTTGCGCCTGGTCCAAAGGAGGAGTTTCTCTTTGTGATATTGCCCCTCGTGCCCAGCCAGGGGCTGCCCTCCGTGCGGGGGGAGCCCAGGGATGAGCCCCCTGTCCGGCACCGTCCGGGAGTTCACGTTCCTGAACGCCGGCACAGCGCAGGCTCTCCCTCTGCCAGCACACCGAGGGGATCCTTCTGGAGAGCCAGTGAAACCAAGGCAGTAATTGCTTTGTGTGTTAAAAGTGTTAAAAGTTACATCCAGCCTACAAGCAGCTTTGGCAATTTCCCTGCCAAACGTCTGGGATTATTTGGAAAACGTGCTCTGTTGAAAGCAGCCCCAGTCCAAGATCCACCCCTGCAATGGGGTAAAGTGCTGGCTCTGCATGCAGCTGGGGCCAGAAAAGCCTTTTTGGTGGGAGAAACAGTAAAATGCTTTTCGTGTGTGGGGAGGGTTTGTGCTGCCCTGAGGTACCCGCTGACCTGGAGTAACAGTTCTTTGCTGTCATTTAGCTGTGGAAATGTTACACTTTTAATTTCATCACAAAGACCTGTCATTTATTCACAGAAAACTCTGATCCTGTTTAACCTTCACACACACAACTTAATAATAACACAATTTAACCACCTCAGAGGGTGGGGAGGCCCTGGCACAGGGTGCCCAGAGAAGCTGTGGCTGCCCCATCCCTGGAGGTGTCCAAGGCCAGGCTGGACGGGGCTTGGAGCAACCTGAGACAGTGGAAGGTGTCCGTGCCCATGGCAGGGGGTGGGACTGGGTGAGCTTCCAGGTCCCTTCCCACCCAAACCAGCTGGGATTCTCTGGTTCTGTGATAATAAAAATTGGGGGTGCAGCCTGAGGGCCAGATTTTGCTCCATGATCTATATTCCCTCTCTTCAGCTGTTTACCTTTCTGGACCCGCGTTTTCACACACGGATTCTGCTCTGGGGATCCCATTGTCCGTTCCTGTAGCGCTGGTTTCTCGGCAGTGCTAATTCCTCACAGGTTGTGTAACAGTCCCATTCATCCATGTGGGGAGAGTGGGAAGATTTTGCTTTGCAGGCCCGTAAGCCCATCTGCACTCCCACATCTGGAAAGGCTCACGCCGTCTATCGTGTTAGTGCACTGGGACAAGACTTCTGATGGAAACACTTAATTCTCAAAGCACTGCTGGATAATGGTAAATCCTTTGTGAAACGTGGATTTGCATTTAAGATTCTTTCCTGCTCCCATTGTCTGTGGGACATTTTACTCAGCTTCATTTCCACTGTCCCAAGTCTAAACTCCTAATCCCCTCTCCTGATGCTTCAGCTTGAGCTGATACTCCTCCGTTACTCCTTCATTTCCGTGGTTTTCAGAGCCCAGGCTCCGTCTCAGCCCTCTTCCCTTCCCCTGCGATCCTCGCCAGTTTTCTCCAGCTCTCCAATGCTGCTTTGCTGGGCTGTCCCATGTCGCAGTCCCCGATTCCCCCCTCCCGACCTGGCCCTGCTCACCACCAGAGCAGCTCCCAGTGCAGGCGCAGTGCCAGACGGGCTCCTGGCCCCTGGTGTGGGTCACACTGGGCACACTGGTAAATGCAGCTCGTGCCCAGTGACCCCAGTTCCCAGGAGCACCCCTCCATCTCCCGGCTGTGGGAGCGATGCAGCAGTGAACGAGGCTGGCAGAGGGAAGGAGCAGAGCGGCTGTTGTCCCTCCGGAGGGCACAGCAGCAATTCAGAACGACCTCGGAAAGTTTGCAAAATGGCTGGAAATTACAGAGCTGAAATTCAGTTAGGAGACACCCAAGCCTCCATACTTACTCATTCATTTATTTTCCCTTCCCGAGCACAGACTGGAGAGAAACTGGCTGGACAAACCAGCCCCTCTTCACAAAAAGCAGCCTGAAATCAAAGAGGGAAATAAACTGTTGGGTCCTTAATGATGGGCTGGAGGCAGCATTTTATTTCATACTTTGTCCCTGCAATTTCCCCCTTTGTTTTACAGGGTGTGACTTTACCAAAAATAGTCAAAGGAAGAAAATAAAATTGAAAACTTCTGGGAACAAGCCAAGTTTTCCATGCTGAAAATCAATTATTGCCCAATATTTTCAAGGCAAGACCCCCACGCTCTGGCATTGGGCCAGTTCACCCACCTTCACCTGCTTTGTACTTTATTCACAAGAGTCAAAGATCCTGACGATAAAACTCTTTATTTCAGGAGAGTTTTGAGTTTCAAGACATTGCTGGTTCTTCTGGCCAGAACTGCCAGTGGAGGAAAGGGGCTTCTTCCCTTGCTCCATGTGTTGTGCAGCGTGACCAACAACAAATACAATCATTCCATGAAATAAAATGATCGCTTTTGGAAGGAATTGCAAGGTGGCAGAATTAGACAGTGGCCATTTTAAAGGTTACTTTACTACGCCGGAGCTGCGAAAGATGGAAGTAATTTATTTCCTCTTGGTAATGTTCCTTTCTGGCCAAGCAATTTATCAGAAATGTTAATCCAACAAGCATAAGTGTGTATGTGGTGGGAGGAGGGAGGGGAGCAGAGGAAGGAGAGGGAGAAGGCATTTAAAATTAGCTTCGAAATACTGTACATCTCATTAAAAATGTAATCATGCATAAAATGAGATCAATGAAAATTTATCTAAAAGTGCAAGGAAAAGGCGTTTTCTGGTGTGATACTGGGTATAATAGTCTGGATTTTAATTTAGTCAGTTTGCAACAAAAAATCCCTCCAGGCTAAATAAACCAGTTCCCCTCCCAGTTATTGTCTGGACAGCTAATTTTCTGCACCTTTCCTTCTAATACTCAACCTTATCTCTTGCTGGATAGAGGTTTCAATATACTGCAGAGTTTGTTTTCTTTACATTTTCTATTACTGCAATTTAATTTGCATGATAAATGATGAGAGGTAGAAAGATGATAAAAAGAAGCAGAACATTTCTTTATTAATTTTGTTTAAATTAGTGTAACTTTTCCCTGACTGTGCTTTTTACCCAGAAAGCCTGTGTAGAAATTATTTTAAGATCTGTACTGCAGTTAGAAAACATTTAATACTTGACAATAAGCTCCTGCCTCCCATTCCAGGGTGCACATTCTCATTGTCATGTTTTCTTCCTACTTTGGGCTGGGTCTTAGGATACTTCGGGGCCAGTTTGGTCACATCCTGAGGGTGCCTCCCAAAGAGCTGGAGAGGGACTTTGGACAAGAGCCTGGGCTGCCAGGACAAGGGGGAAAGGCTTCCCACTGCCGGAGATAAACGTGGGACCTGTTGCTGAAGAGGGCATCTCCTTGCTGCTGGCTGTTCAGTGCTCAGCTCGCTGCTGACTTGCAGCTTCCAGAGAGGCTGGAGAAGGTCTTCTTTCCTGCCAGGGATCTGCCTCAGACGGACCTACATCTGGGCTGTTCCTTGGGTCAGCCCTTGGCTTGTCCATCCATGCAGGAGTGGTGGCTGTTCTTTCTCCACCGCATTGCTCACGGAGGGCTCAGCCAGTTTTCCCTGTCGTATGTGGCTCCATCAGTCTCGTCAGCCTTCTGCCCATCATGAAACCTCCTGTAGCTACTCCTAGAGGTTCTCCCAGTTTCTCCTGTTGTGTGCCTTCCAAAGGCATCATCATACTAAGGCTTCTAACATTAAAAATCCTCATTTTCCGGTTAAAATGAATACCATGGCCATTACAGTGTGTTAATTGATGTCCTCCATGTCACGGGTCGATGTGATCCATCTGGAGGGATGTTTGTGTTATGATATTTTCTTCTCCATCTTACATGCCCAGAACAAAACTGGCTCCACTTGGCTCCCTCTGGTTTGTGCCGATGACACCACCAGGCTGTGAACTTCCTTCATTTCATTCATCCATCCCAAGTTGGTGCATTTTTTGATTGATGTACTTTAATACACCGGCCTGCGGGCTGTGATGTGTCAAATAACCTTTTGAAATCCAAACAGATTATGTCCTGTGTTTTCTTCCTGTCTGGAGTCTGTGTTACCTCTTTAAAAAATTCCAGCAGATTTGTCAAACAAGATTTGCCCTTTATAAGACTCTGCTGGCAACTTTTTGTATCAGCTCACGTTTCTCCAGATGTTTTGTGATCTCATCACTTATTAATGTCTCCATAATTCTGTCTTCTGCTGAAGTTACAGTTATTACTGTTAATGGCTGTGAATGCCTCGTCTCTCGATTCCTTACTGGACTGCATCCGATGACAGGGATCTGCTCAGGATGGGCTTGAAGCTTAAGGGAAAGAATCTTTTTTTGGTCTTAGATTTGAGGGATTTAGAAGTACCTCCATTTTCTTAATCTATTACTTTATTACTGATATTTAATAATCTTGTCTAAAAGGAGTTGGGATATTTCCAGTAACACATGCTATGAGGGCCCCACACCTTTCCTGTCTGTCCTCGTCTCATAATCTCTCCTGCAAACATCGTTCCAACTCCCAGAGTTAGACACATCTAATTCTTTTCTTCTTCTAGGCTGACTGGACTTTGACTCCTCCCTTCTGCCTCACACAGCCATTGCCACAGGACTGTGGCTGCCTCGGGTGCTTCTTGCAAGCAGATGAGACAGAAATGTCTCCATGTCACCATGTCACCATCCCTAAAGAAGCTGCCTGAAGACCTGCCCTCTTGTTGGCTGCCAGCTGCTGATGCTAAGCAGGGCACTGGCCTTCCCTGGCTTTTTCATGAAGGCAGTGGAAACAACAGTAACTCGATTTTGCTGTTCTGGTGGTCTTGAAAATATTTATTTTCACAGAATTTCCAGAACTCTGTTTCAGAGCACGAACACTGTTTGTGCCTTCTGTCTGTGCAGTCAGCGTGTGTAAACAAACACATCCCCTGGAGAACCCACAGGAAGGTGGCACAAGATTTCCACTTGATTTCCTTCCTTCAAAAGTAGTAAAACTCCATGGAGGAGCATGAGAACTTTTCCCAAAGCTGTCCCTGCTTTGGGACCGCTGGGGTGGCTGAGAATGGAGGTATGTCCCATGCTGCAAAAATTTATGGGAAAGTCGTAAGCTCCATGAAGCGCGTGGAATTTGGATGGGATACAAGCCAGCCTCTCCATTACATGTCTACAGCTCCCTGCATATTTGTGATTATCCTTATGAATAATGTAAGCTCCTGCTTTCAGATGGAAGAGGCTTCAGGAAGGAGTTAGGGAATGGGTCTGAGTGCTGGTAATGAACTCGGGATCCAGCAGTTTGTCACTGGATGGGGCAGTGCAGTCTCACACAGAGCCAATAAAGTTTCTGGGGAAAGGAGCGAAAATTCCTTTTCTTGCAGTCACCGCTTCTAGAACAATCTTTGATTTGTGTAATACAAGTGGCAGGGTTGGTGAGGAAGTTGACACAGTGGTGTCATTATGCAGCTTAAAACCAGTAGCTCTTATTTCAAAACATTCTTGTCTGTGAAAGAGGATTTTCTCATGGCACTGACTCTTGAATCACTTGGTTGCCGCTGTTGGACTTCTTATTTTTAAAAGTATTTTATAAAAATGTAACATTTTGATTCCCAGAACAAGAAGAATCCTTCCTTCTCCTTTCCAGGGAAATAAATTCTTTACCTATACCCCTTGAATTTCTCTACCCGGGAAATCCAGCAGGCAGAAGATGCTGGAAGCCTTTTCAATACTTCTAATGGGTAAGATGTTTACATTTCACAGGCCTGGATCAGAAGGGTCTGTTGTGTGGGGGCATTTTGATAACTCATCCAGGTCACCTGAGACAATTGTGCTGGAAGTTCCTCCCTCAGCCTGGCTGGAGCGTGGCAGCGGCTGGGCGCGGGTCGTTCATCAGCGAGGTCACGCGTGTCTGAGAGCCACAGAATGAAATGAAGAGAATTGGTCAAACAATTAGGCTAAAAGCGGAGCACAGAGGGAGAGTTTAATCTTTTCCCTGCTCTATCAGAACAGTTTTAAGGCATGGCTGCAGAAGAACATTTCCAGTGATTTTGCTCGTGCTTGTGGTAGCTGCTGCTGACCCTTGGGCATCGGTGACGCTGAGCAGTCTCATTCTCTGTGGCTGGAACGTGCTGACCCCACTGCTGAATTTTGGCTAAAATTTTCATTCGGTGGCTCCCCAAAAAGCTCTGGTTCAGGTTAGGCTGGGAGATGCCAAGTTTTGTCCACTGAGAGCTCCACTGTTTACCTGTGTAGAAATGTTTCTTCATCCTCAACCTTCTCTCCTTCCCACCGCTGAGGAGGACATCCCAGGGCATCCAACAGCTCCACACCAATGGTCCAGGGCCCGGGTTATCCTCCAGGAACATGTGTCCATGTGGGACGAGACTATTTTGTCCTCCAGGCTCCCAAACCAGCCCACTTCTCCTGCTGGAACAATCCTGTGGCCTGGGAAGAGGAGGGAGGGGGAAGGTTGGCTTCTAGTTCTGATTCATCACTTTTATTGAACTTAAATTCTTTTGTTTTAATGCACACTTGATTGAGCCAGCATTTATCCAAACAGTTATGGTTTGTAGGAAAAAGAGACAGTTGAAGAAAGAACAAATGAATCTAATGTAAATCAAATACTTAACGCTTTTATAGAAACTACAAAGCCTTAAATGTGTATTCCTAATGGTAATTTTACAAAACTCCACCAGGCATCTTCAAATGGAGGTGTGACAGTGATTGTTTCAGGCTGGAGATGGCTTTCCTTTCACATGCTAATCATCTGCTCATGGTGATATTTCCCAGCATCGTTGGAGTCAGCGAATTGAATAATTTATGGAATGAGTTTTGTTGTAAATTTATTGTGTCACAAGCAGGTTGTAATTTCACTAACAGTACACTTAAGTTATTAAGTAAAAAAAAATAATGTGGTTGATAGGACCGTGCATTTGGAGGTTCTCTTGCTCCCTCCCCAACTAGTTCTCATCTTATATATTTTCAAACAGAGTATTTACCTAATTTTTATTCAGAATCTGATCTGAGAAAGAGAGCGAGAGAGGACATTAACATAAGTGGGTTTGCATTTGCACACTATTGTTGAATCTGGTAGTCGTAAACAAATTACAGAAGATTTTATACAGACAGAAATAGCATTAAAATGGCACCACTCCAGCGCGGCGCCGCCTTTGTTCCCTGTTTGTTTCGGAGGAGTTGGCCTCAGCCACAAGTGAGGAGTGCTGGAGCTCCAGGCAGATGTGCACGGTGAAGCGGAGCCCCCAGCTGCTCCCCCAGCTCCGGTGTTAGGGTGTTTGGGAGCCCTTGGTAGGAAGGTGCTTGGGGCTTGCTGGCACAGGAGGGAGGAGGCGAGGGCTGGGAGCAGCGGCGGCGCGGGGGCTCGGCCAGGCCTGTTCCCCAAAGGGAATTTACTGCTGCAACTTAGGCAGAACTTTTGTACAACCTCAAAACGGCTCTTTCAGCATTTTAAAGCAGCTGTTGAACCTGTATCCAGTTGTTATCCTGAGGCCCTGGGTGAAGGCGGCCTTTGACAGTGTGTTATAAACACGTAGGCTCTGCCTCACTGCAGGTACCTCCAACGCCTGCCTCCCCTCCTCCAAGTGCTTTACCTTGTCCTCTGCCCTCCCTTGGAGATCCTGGAATGAGCTGACTGTGCCTTTGCCTTTCCCACACCAGCTGCCCCCTTGCAACCATGGGAGGGGACAGCCTGGCTGCGGCCAGGGACCCCTTGTGCGTCCCGTGTTCCCAGAAGGACTTTGCCAGCTGGAAGCTTCATGGGGCTGCAACTTGTTGGGATGGGTAAATACCAGGAAAGGCTCAAGTGTTGCGATTGTTTATTTAATTGTTCCAATATGCCAATGTTAATACATATAATTACACAATATAAACACAGTTAATTGCTTAAATGAACTAAATATTTTTGCATCCTAGTCTAAAATTGCAATCAAAAGTTCTCAGTGGGTGGCAGATTTAGAAAATTATTTTTCTCCAGTATGGGCTTTAGTTTCAGTAGGTTTCCCGTCTCTGGCTACTTTTCCTGCTCCTGTAAATTGCACTTGGGAAGCATTTCTCCATTTCATTCCTCAGCTGAAATTCCTCGTAGTAGCTCTGTATTGTAATTATGGTGGCACGTGTTAAATTTTTAATTTGATTTTCATTTGTCTATTCAATTGATATAATTGATGTGCATCTTTTCTCCCTCAGGATACAGGTTAATAACCTACTAACCTTGGAATGAAGGAATGATAAAAGGATCCCACACCAGGGTTTAAGGGACCAGTTATAATATATGTTTTCAGCTGTAGACTTATTTTTTGTCCTTTGTAGCCTCCAGCATTTTGTATTTGCAAGGCCTTGACAGGCATTAAAAACATTGATTATTTTAATTTTAACGAAAAGAACTATTTACACTGGACCTGCAAGGAGGATAGTTACATCCCCCGATGTGAATATCTTGCAAAACAAAGAAGGAAAGTTTTACAAACAGAATCGGTTTCTGTTTATTTTCCCAGCAGGTGCTTCTGGGTTGGTTTTGGTTTTGCACTCGTTCAAGCTGCAGCGGGGACTTGCCAAACAAGTAACGCACAGCTACAGAAGGTGATGAAAGTGGCAAAAGAAATGTTTAGATAAGATCAAGGCATTTGCTCCCCGCGGAGCATCGCAGGTAACGCTGGAGCAGGAGAAAGTGCAAAGGGTGAAACACTGGGCAGGTTTATTCTCGGTGCCTGTTCTGCAGCGAAGCGGGTTCTTCCCCGGTCCTGTATTAAACGATCACCCTACAAAGTTCCTGCTGCAGCTGGGATGCTGAACATGCCGTGCGTGCCCAGGGTCACCGAGTGCCATCAGCGGCCTCTCCAGCCCCGCGCCCCGCTGGCCGGGAGGTGCCCAGGGACCCCGCACCCTTCCCAGGCTCTCTCTCGCTCCCTGCTGCTCGCCGGACCCGCCCGGTGGCTGCGCTTCTGCCGGGACACCCCGGAGCTGGCGCTGCACCCGGGCCGAGCAGGAAGGTCATTCTGGCGGAGAGAAACACTTTCTTCTGGTTACAGGGCTGGAAATGGAGCGGTTAAATGAGCCAGCAGTAAGTGCGGAATTAGCACATGGCTGACTCCACACTCTGCTGGATGATGCTGGAGGTCTCGGAGGAATAGCAGGGCTGGGAGGACGGGGGAAGGGAACCGGCCCCGGCTGTTTTCTCACCTTCCCTCTTTGCCGAGGGACAATTTGTCCTGACGTGCTTTGGAGCCAAACATTTCAGCAAAGCAAGAAAGTCGAGGTGTTGGGAGGAATAACTGAAATGCTCCCAAATACATTAAACAAACATCCCAAGGCACCCAAATCTCATGCTTCAGGAAGTAACCAAGCTATCAAGTGCTAGGAGCTGGCAGAAGATGTGCCTTGGTAAGTTATCCAGCACTGGTGTGGGCTCTCCCGAGGCTCTCTGTGGAGGGCCTGACACCGACAGTGCGAGGGTGCTGCAGGGATGCTGTGGGAATGCTGGGCTCAGCAAAGGAGCTCAGCCTCCTGCAGCCAAACGGGAACTCCCCTTGGTGGTGGTCCTGTTTAATCAACTGGGAGTACTGGATAAACTGTCCCAAGAGAAATATTAAATGAACCAGCTTGTCCTGGGTTTTCTCACAGTGCCATTCCAGTACCTTCTGCTTGCAGGTCAGGGTTAAGGAGGCTCTGGAAGAGCAGACATCCGTGGCCGTTGGGCAGTGATGGGTAACGAGCACCAGGAACTTTCTGGAATGCTTCAGCTGGATTTGGAAATGAAAACTATTAAAGTTGTAACCCTCTCTTTAGGGAGCTGATTGATAACAAACAGCATTTCTGTTTCTGGTGGGAAAGCTGGAGAATGGCAATGTCCTGTGATTGTTGGCCAATGTAGTGGAGAGCTGCTAAGACCTGAAAATGAGGATTGAGTTGATTAGATATAGCCTGCACATTTATTCAATTATTCCCAGCAATGAAAAAGCCTTTTCATATTGGAAATAGCGATGACAGAGAGAAACTTGTGCAAACTTCTCAGGCTGCTCCCCATCCCTTGTTCCCACTCTGTGGCCGTATCAACAAAGACCAAATAATTTGCATTTGAAATTATTATACTAAATGGGAACATGTCTTCACAGAAGGCAGCAGAATGAGCTCTAATGCCTTTATAAATACCTTCAGTGGCCTGTTCCAGTGGGGAGGAAATTGAGTTTTCTGTGGGAACGTCAAATCACAATATCTGGATGTGTGTGTAGAAAGCCTCATTTTTAAAGACATATGAGTAGAAAGACACAAGTTCCTTAAAAATCCCTGTGTGGTGTAATCCTGGGCAGCGTGCACTGCGAGATGAGGGCTGCAGAGCTGAGCTGGGTGCTGCGCAAGCCACGAAGAGGCTCAGCAGCATAAACAGCGTAAGATGGATGGGCCACGTTGCTGGGGACGCCACTGCAGCTCCCAAATTGAATCAGAGACTCTGGGATTTCAAACTAATGTGACTTTGTGCTGAAGGAAAGCAGAGTCTGTTTTGTTCTGCTGGTTCATCCTCATCCCTTGCTGTAATGGTTCTCGCATCTTCTAGGAGAGAACCCAGGAACCTCAGAGGACACTGGTGCTGTAAAATCCCCCTCCAAAATGTGTCTCTTACTTTGCTCCAGTAGTAAAAGACTGACAGAAGCCCTGGGGTACAAGGTTTAATATCCTTCTGAACTTCTTAGAGTTAATTAGGAAATCTTGTTGATTTAACCTGGCTGTGTCGGTGTCTGCAGTGACTTCCTTTGGGATGCTCCAACAGGATGTGCTACAGAAACATGTTTTATTTTGACCCTGTTGATCAGGGATATCATTGAGTCTATAAATACATTAGGTTTTGCCTCTAGTATACATTTCCTTCTGCTTATTAATATCGATTTTCATTGCCAGATGTGTGGCCGATTCCTCTTTCCTCACTATCCTCTCCTGTGCTAATTAACTGCTACCTTTTCTACCAACCATAAGAAAGAGCATAAACTTATTTTTGTGCCAAGGGTGACTCGGCCAGGGTGTCCCACAAAGCTTCCCACTACTGGAGTGCTTAAAGGTGGGCACAGATTTAGGAATGCTGTGAAATCTCCTGGCTAAAGGTTCTATAGAGCAGGTTTTGCTTGTTCCTGCTTCCATACAAGTTGTTTGTTTGTTTGTTTGTTTGTTTTTCTTGGGGAGCTCCCAGAGCCCCTTGAATTCCTAAAATTGCTTTTTGCCTTACGGTAGTGTCAGGCAGGTGGACTTTGCTGATTTCACTTAAAAAAATATTTATCCTCATTTTTTGGTGTGACTCCTCCTGTGTGAACACGTGGCCCCAGCACTGGTGGTTATTGTCAGAGTGTCAGTAACACGCTGATGGTTCCTGAGCTCATCCCGTTGGTAGCAGGTTATCACTGATGAGTGACCCTAAACCCAGGAACCCCGAGGGGCAGCAGCCAGCCCCTGGCACCCACCCACACCCACACCCACACCCACACCCGTCATCTTCTTCTCCAGTGTGTCAGTACAGCTGCTGTGTGCTGACCGCAGCATTCTGAGCAACTCCAGGCTCTGGAGATTAAATCCCTGACTTGAAGTGCACCCAAAGCTGACAGCCAACACGGCACAGAAAGCAGAGAGTTAATAACACACCAAGTCTCCTGCCACGTCCTAAGGCTTTTTTCTTCAATATTATTCAAAATTTAGGCACCTTTCATATTAATTAAATGGTAACTTTCTGTATCCCACGATCAAACTATTCAATAATGCTTGCTCAGAGCAATCAGAAATGACAAAAATAAAGTACTAATATAATTTTATTATGAATGATTTGATCCCTGGGGTTTCTATCATATTAAACAAAGAAACAAATTAACCAGTGACTGAATTAAGTGGAGGAACTTGCATCATGTAGAGACAATAGATTTTTTCATAGTTAAGCTGCCAGCTACTTTCATGCTTCAAGTCCAGTTTCCAAGTTTCCCCCTGAATGTCCTAGAAATTATCTTGCTGCTATGTATCGATGGAAATGTCAGCATGGAGCTGTTTTTTTTTCCATGGGAAATACAGTAAAGAATATCAGAAGAGGAATTTTGAGTGTATTAATCTCCATTTCCAGATCCATCCATCCATCCATCCATCCTGTGCCTGCCTGGCCACGCTGTGGCTCTGCAGTCCTTCATCCATCCATCCATCCATCCACCCATCCATCCATCCATCCCTCCATCCATCCATCTCTCCATCCCCCAGTCCCTCCACCCCTCCATCCCATCCCTGCCCGGCCGTGCCGTGGCTCTCAGCCCTCCTGGCAGTGATGCTCCACATCTGCTGCACCAAGGGGGTCAGACAGGGAACGTTATTAAGTCCCTCTGATTTAACACTGCAGCTCATCCTAATACATCGTATCAGATGGCTTTGGTCACGTATCTCTCTTTCTAAAAAAGATATTATTGTAACAGAAGGATTAATCAAAACTGGGGTGAGTGAAAGCCTGCCCATTCTGGTCAGCCTCTGGTTTCAGCAGTTGTTCAGTAATGGGCAGCCTCTTGCTCCTCACTATAAACATCTGGATGAGGAGGCTGAAAGAATTAAATTTTGTGCCTGAAAAATGACATATTGAGTAGCAGCTCTGCTTTCATCTCTGGGATCGTGTTTGGAGAAGAATCCGCGCGGAGGCTCAGCGTTAACATTCTTTAACTGCTCCTCAAATTACTAATGCTTCACGTTGCTTTAATCCATTCGGCTGTAATAGCTTTATTAGATTAAACTCCCTGCTGAGCGAGTGAGGAACAGTGGGATTATCACACTTCCCTTTGAACAGCCAGTAAAGACAAAATAAATGGTTAACAAAATAGAGCAAATTCAGTTTGCAGGTGAGCTGCAGTTCCCAGCCCCGCGTGCTGTGGACGGGCTCCGAGCCTCCCTATTATTCCTTGCTTGAAAAATGCCTCTTTAGCAGCCTGAAGAAATTCCCAAGGTAAAAAAGAAGTCCTAATGGAATAAAAGTTCCTCTTTCTCCTTTAGATGTGTTGCTAATTGCATCGTGCCCACTGCAGGGACAGTGTGATGAAAACGTGAAACTTTATTTAAAACCCCCTCTATTTTTAGCTTCACTTTTGCCAGAGCTGTAGGTGTGCCAGTAACAGCCTTTATTCAGCGTCTCCAGAGTGGGAACGCCTAATGACTGATTTTTTATTATTTTTTTAGCAAATCTAATTAACTATTTGAAGTATTCCGTTGAGAGGCTCACGGTTACTATACACAAGCAGTGGGTGGCTCTTCTAGAGTCTCTTAAAAACTCAGTTTCTTCTCAGCATTCTTCAAATCCTCGTCTGCTGGAGCAATTTGAATTTTGTTATTAGTGACTGCTGGAAATCATAATTCAATAAAGACTAACTCATTTAAAAATGCTCCATGCTGAGCGTGCATTAGGTAACTTGGGAAACTTCGGAGACACAGAAAAACATATACTAATATCCAGGTCTACACAGGAAATTGGTATGGCACTGAGCAGCTTGAAGGAGGCTTTTTGTATGTTTTTAAGAAGCTGCAGAAAGGTTGGAAGGAATGCAGGTTTTTTTCTAGTAAATCTATTCCTTCCCTCTCCCCAGCGTTTTTTTCCTAACGCGCTGGCGCCCGTCCAAAGGAATTAGAGCCCCCAACATGCAGGGGACAGTGAAAACACACACGATAAACTTTTCTGTAATCGTTTCCTAGATAAGTAAGAAAGCCGTCGGGTTTCTCTTCCTGGACTCCGCGTATGTCCCTTATTACCCGTCTCGGATGAGTTTGGCAGCTTTAAGGATCTCTCCAGCCCCGTCTCTCCTCATTCCCCTCACGGCCATAATCATAGGGCCATAGAATATACAGTCCTGCCACAGAGGACGGGCCTCCTGCTCGGGTTTTTAAGCCACATCTGCAGCTGCAGCTGGAGCAGGCTTGGAAAACTCCCGGCCTTGTGAAGGGATGTGATTTCCTAGCACTGAATTCTCCTTCAGAGGACGCTGCGCCGCCTCGTTCCTGCCCGGCGCTGTCCGGCAGCCGCCTCTGCCGTGCTTCATTTGCTGCACGAGTTCACCCTAGCAAATACACAGGGGTATTTTTTCCCAATTTCTTTCCCCACAAGCTGTTTCATCTTTAGAATCACAACATTTCCTGCCAACATCAGAGGTTTCCATTCTTGTCTCCTCTCTCCCTTGTTCTTTCTAGCCATTTTCAGACTTATATAGCCCTTGTGTTTCTTACCCTCGCTCCCTTTCATCCCCCAGTCCTCTCGCGGAGCCTCCCTCGTTTCAATTCTCCACTTAGCTGGCCTTCAGAAAACAATTCCCGTCTTCCACCTGGTTTTCCTCCTTTGTTGCTCAGGGGTTTGATTTCGCCTCTCTTTGTCCGCTTTCCCCTTCTTGGGTTTTTTCTTTTTTTTTCCCCTCGCCCTCTTTTTAAAATCGGAGAAAAGGATCAATACTATCCCCCCTCTCTGTTTGATAAGATAATGCTGGGTGAACACGGTGGCGATGGATTTGTTGTCACCGCAGAGAGGGAGGAGAAGGGGGGAAGGTCCGGGTGCAGGGGCAGGGCTGGGCCCTTGCAGTCCAGGTCAGGCTGGACCAGCCTGGGTAAATATATGCAATTCTTCAGATAAAAATCTGGGACAAAGGCCCGGGTTCTTCGCCCGGGCAAAATGCCCAGGGAAACAAGCCGGTGTACGTCAGAGCACAGAGGCTGGTTTTAGGTTGTTTACCCAGGAGATAATTTAGGAAAGCCTGACGCGCAGGAATGTCCAGCATTACACCACAGCCTGGGCACGTCTTCTAGATTTTGTGTTCTCCTTGTGATCCGTGAAAGCTGGTGATCCACAGGGACTCGGCATCCCTGTGATGCGCTCTAAAACCTGCTGTGAAGCGGGGCACTCGGGGGGAGCCCAGCCTGTTTCTGGGTGGGTGCTGCACTGACTTGGAGAGGAGAAGGCTCCAGGGAGAGCTCAGAGCCCCTTCCAGTGCCTAAAGGGGCTCCAGGAGAGCTGGACAGAGACTTTGGGTAAGGGCCTGGAGTGACAAGACAAGGAGGAATGGCTTCCCACTGCCAGAGGGCAGGGATGGATGGGATATTGGGAAGGAATTGTTCCCTGTGAGGGTGGGGAGGCCCTGGCACAGGGTGCCCAGAGCAGCTGTGGCTGCCCCTGGATCCCTGGCAGTGTCCCAGGCCAGGTTGGACGGGGCTTGGAGCAGCCTGGGACAGTGGGAGGTGCCCCTGCCCATGGCAGGGGGTGGGACTGGATCTCTTGAAGGTCCCTTCCAACCCAAACCATTCTGGGATTCTGTGATTCCCAAAGCCTTTTTAGGGGAGATTGTTTTTTTAAAAACTTGGTTTTTTCTTTCTTCCTAATATTGACAATGTGCGAAAAGTAGGTAAAATTTCTTAGGGAGAGAGTCGAGCCTCTCCCCGCTCCCCTCGTTCCCTGAGGCGTCACACATGTGTCACACGTGTCCCTGCAGCCGCCGGCCACCAGCGCTCCGCTCAGTCCGCCC
>VZTA01027917.1:72145-85684 GCA_013398855.1 Mohoua ochrocephala | reverse complement strand
GTGAGGGGGCACGAGGAGGGGGCACGTGCCGGGGTGCGTGAGGGGGCACGAGGAGGGGGCACGAGGAGGGGGCACGTGCCGGGGTGCGTGAGGGGGCACGAGGAGGGGGCACGTGCCGGGGTGCGTGAGGGGGCACGCGCCGGCTCCGAGCAGCCGTAACCGGTCGGTGCTGGAGCGGGCTCGGCGCACTGGGAACGTGGCTCAAACGAGACCCGGTTAATTACAAATATCACTGACGTTTACTGTTTAAACGTAATGATGGAAGGGATGGACACGTTAAGGACGGGTCCGTTTCTCCAGGGAGGGAGAACTTCTGCAGGAAGGACACGCCAGGGAAAGCCAAAGCCCCGCTGAGCGATGGCTGATGGAGGAGCCAGCGAAGGGGCCGGCCGCAGGAGAGGCCCCAGCAGGTGTGTGTGATCTACCACAGGTCTTCTCTGTGTTCCACTCGCCCTTAGTAAGGCTTGACTGAGGATTTGGTTCATTCAATGCACATATTAATTATTTAGGTATATTGAATGCACATATTTAGAGGACAGGGTTAATTGGGATATTGGGAAGCAATTCTTCCCTGTGAGGATGGGGAGGCCCTGGCACAGGGTGCCCAGAGAAGCTGTGGCTGCCCCGTCCCTAGAAGTGTCAGAGGCCAGGCTGGACGGGGCTTGGAGCAAGCTGGGAGAGTGGAAAGTGTCCTTGCCCATGGCAGGGGGTGGCACTGGATGAGCTTTAAAGTCCCTTCCTCGTGCTTAGTAGTCGGTTTGAGACTGCTTTTACCTTTGCTAGCTGTAAGTGTGCATATAGTACACAACTTTATTTCTTTAGCCTGTGTCTGGTTCAGCTCCAAGGCTTTAGGACTTGCCTCTCTTGCCATGTGCCACCCCAAGAACACCTGGTTCCTCACTCCCTGTTGACAGAAAAGGAGGGCAGAGCTCTGAAAGAATCTGTTCAGTTTTAGCCCGAAAGGAACCAGACCCACACACAAATTCCTTGGCAGTTTAAATCTGGTGCCTTAGGATGGGGCTGGCCCATGGGAAGGTGCATAAAGCGCATTGTTGAAGCTCTCTAAATGACATGGCGAGGACAGGAGCGCATCGTATCACAGTTAAACCATGTGGCAAATTCTCCTTGGCATGCCAGCAGGTAATGCCTTTATAGAGTCCTGGGTATCATCAGAGACCTGGAAATAATGGCTGAGGCCAGCACTAGGGAATATAATTTCTTTAAATGTAAGAAAAAAGCAAAACTCAGAAAATGGTGATGGCATTTTAACTAACTTCAAGTGTGCTGCTGGTTCAGTCGCCCCTTTGATGTTGCAGCCGGGTGACCTGGCCTCCCCCGCCATTCATCACTGCCTGGAAATCAAACTCTCCCGTGATCCTGCTTTACAGTCCTCCCTCTGTTCTGCTAATAAACACAATGTTAGTGAAAATAACCATCCAAGAAGCGTTCAAAGGGGATATCCATGGATGAATTTTAGTGAGAGTGCAGTTTCTTACTGCCAAGCCCAAACCTTCAAACTGCACTGCAGAAAAGATAGCGTTTATCTAAACATGCGGCGTTGGAATGTGAGGCTCCCAAATCCTGTTGCTCTCGGGGCAACTCTGTGATCAGAATTTCGGGGGAAATGCCTTTAGTTATTTCATTTCACCTGCATTTTACAGTTCCAGTGCTAAGGTGACAGCTGTGTAAACACTCGCTCCCCCCCATGTTTTTAAAGAGTAGAACCTGAGAATTTCCTCCCGACGGTCACTGGACAGTGCTCAATGAGTGGTCCCAGAGGCCAGCAATGCCAGAGAGCTGTCCTGGGAGAGACTGAGCTGGGGCTGCAGCGGGCACAGCATGTGTGTAACACACCCGGGCATGGCATGTAACTCACCTGGGCACGGTGCGTGTGTGTAACACACCCGGGCAGGGCGTGTAACTCACCTGGGCACGGTGCGTGTGTGTAACACACCCGGGCATGGCGTGTTACTCACCTGGGCATGGTGCATGTGTGTTACTCACCTGGGTACGGTGCATGTGTGTAACACACCCGGGCATGGCGTGTTACTCACCTGGGCATGGTGCATGTGTGTTACTCACCTGGGTATGGCATGTGTTCAGCTCACCTGGGCACGGTGCATGTGTGTTACTCACCTGGGTACGGCATGTGTTCAGCTCACCTGGGCATGGTGCATGTGTGTTACTCACCTGGGTACGGCATGTGTTCAGCTCACCTGGGCACGGTGCATGTGTGTAACACACCGGACACAGTGCATGTAGAACTTACCTGGACACCGTGCATGTGTCACACCAGCATGACCCTTGTCTCCAGCCTCATTTAATTTGATTGTGACCTCACAGTGATGTTTTAATGGCTTCCTGTCATCAACACTGTGGTGCCCAGGACTTCGTGCCTTATCCCTTCTGTGAGGCTGGATTAGAAGAAAATTAGGCGAGGATTTTTTGTTTTGGATTTTGGACTCTGGCACAAGTTTAGTATGGGTTTAGCAATTGCTTTTGCAGGGTGTTGTCTGGATTGTGTAGCCGTGGATGAAGTGGGCTGGTAGAGCCTTCCGGCTGGGTGAGCACAGCTCTGCTGTGGCTTTTCAGAGCCTGTGTGCTTTCTCCTCTTAGATCTGGTGCTTTTCATCCTCGCTGCCTCTTTACCTTGTTCTAATCTGATCTGTTGTATCTGTTGTGCAGAGTAACAGACATGGAAGTCTAATACAGTAAATTGCTGTATGTATTATGGCAACACCATGGAAATATCTCTTAGCAGCACCAGAAAAAAACCCCCTCACATTTAATTGTCTGATTTCTTGCTGAATATGGAATGGAAAATATGTTGATTTAACTCTAAAAAAATGTACACTCGATTTAAGGGAAAAAAGAAAGAAAGGACCCCTTTACCGTATCTAATTTCATTAGTAAACTGTAAATGGAAATGATGAAGAGGTACGATTTCAAAGGGCTGGGAACCCACACATTTTATGTAGCATTAATCATGTGCTCTTAATTTTTCTGCAGCAGAGCTCTGCGGCGCTGCCTTCCAGCTCAGCCATTCACGGGGTGCTGGGCGAGGGTGGGTGGTGGAGCCCGGCTGGGACCCCCCCACGGGGGGAGCTTTGTGGCCACGTGCCCGAGGTGTCGGGGCTCTGCTCGGGCTGATGCAAACACGGCGTTGCTTGTGTGTTCCACATTCCCCTGTCAGAGGCTCTTTCTCTTCCAGGCTGTAAAGAGGGTTAAGAAAGGAATTGTCTCTATTATGGTAATTAAACTCCCAGGAAACAGCCTCATTAGACTAATAAAGAGTAAATAAAGCAGGCAGGACACACTTTGCCTTCCAGTAGTGAGGGCAGCACTCATCTCCCTTCCTTTGCCCACCCACCTGCTCCCTGCTCCTGGGCCCTGGCACCTACCTGGAATCACCTCCTCGCAACTTTCCCAGCAGTTTTCCTCTCGGGCCAAAGTTTTCCTTGCTATGTTGCAGGAGAGGGAATAGATATTTCTAATGCTTGGTGAAGATTTCAGTTGCATTTTGCTCATCTTCATCAAACCCCTCCTAGTTCTGCCTGCTGTCTCTACAGGGGTGGCCCTGGCTTGGAGCTGATGCCGTGGAAGGCTGGAGCGTGCCAGTGCCGGACACATGTGTGGGCGCAGGGTTTGGGTGCTGGCAGCGGGGATGTTTGGGGCACACTTGTGGGTGACACTGCTCCTCCAGCGCTGGCCCTGAGGCAGGGGCTGCACTGAAAGCGCACACGCAGCTCTTCTGCTTCTCTAGCAGCAGAATACTGAGGGAGAATGAAATTAGCAGTAAAAGTATTAAAATATTGATAGCAATCATTCCATGTCCTGGCTTTACTAATTAATTATTAATTTTACCTTGAAGGTTAGTGTAAGAGATGGACTTTAGTTTATCAGGCCTCCACTTAGCATGATGTTTGACTATATATTTTTAAACATTATCAGGGCTCTAGCAAATAGCTCTCATTTTTTTCTGGTGAGCAGTTGGGATTTGCTTTGTGTGACTTCCTGAGGTGGGAGAAAAGAGGGTCACCAAGATGATTTCGAGGGATGGAACACCTTCCCTCTGAGGAAAGGGTGAGAGAATTGTGATTGTTCAGCTTGGAGAAGAGAAGGCTTTGGGGAGACCTCAGAGCCCCTTTTAGTGCCTAAAGGGGCTCCAGGAGAGCTGGACAGGGATTTTGGACAAGGGATGGAGGGACGGGACGCGGGGAATGGCTTCCCACTGCCAGAGGGCAGGGCTGGATGGGATAGTGGGAAGGAATTGTTCCCTGTGAGGGTGGGCAGGCCCTGGCACAGGGTGCCCAGAGCAGCTGTGGCTGCCCCATCCTTGGAAGTGTCCAAGGCCAGGTTGGACGGGGCTTGGAGCAGCCTGGGACAGTGGATGGTGTCCCTGCCCATGGCAGGGGATAGGATGGGATGGGCTTTAAGGTCCCTTCCCACCCAAACCATTCCATGAGTCTATTAAATAATTTTTAAACTGGGCAAACTTTGAATTTGCTGTGAAGAATGTTTTCTTCTTGAAAGCAACTTTTGCATTGATAAAAGATGCAAATATGGAACTGTTGATGTGTGACTGTGCTGGTGAGAAATTGTATTGATTTCAGTGAACTCCACACCCGAGCAGAAGCGGGGCTGGGTGTGCAGGGCTGGAGTTTTACATTTGTAAACTTCCCATTTCCTCTCCTGCATCGGCAAGGTTTAAAAGATCTTTTACTGTCTTGAGGGTAAATATCTTTCATTTCTGAAATGGTAAAACGCATTTCTCACTTGTTTCTCTTAAAGTGGACGGAGCTTTAAATGTGGACAAATGGAAAAACCTTCACTAGACCAGCCCCCCCCCGCCCCCGCCCAGAAGGGAGGCTGCAAACCTCCAGCTTTGGAAACAAGGATTTTTGTTCTGTCATTTCTAAAAAGGAATCACAGAAAACTGAAATTTTGCTGTAGCATTGTGAGAGAATTTACCCAGTCCGGGCCCTTTTAAGATAAAGGAAATGAAGGAAATGAGAGCTTTCTCCTGCACTCTGCTTTCCACTTGTAGTGTCTGCAGCGTGCAGGTCCCAGTGGAGCTGGGGATGTGCCTGAAGTTTTGATGTGCTGATGCTCTGTCCAGGACAGGGACTCTCCCTGTCTGTGCTGTGTGAAGATGTACCCAGGAGCACAGGGCTGGGAGTGCTTGCTTGAGCGCTCGCACGTAACTTTGGGAGTCTTGCTTGCTGAAAAGAGTTATAATGCCCCACTTATTTAAAATTTTATTGGGGGGGGGATTATATTTGTTAACTGAAATGGCAAATCCAGCTTATGCAGCCCTGTAAAGTACCAGGAACCCTGCGCTGGTTTGCTGCTCATCACTGTGAGTGAGATATTGATACACTTAAAAAGTGTGTGTGTAGCTTTTATCTCCAGCGCTTTTAAAAGATCTTTCAAAGGTCTTTCCCAGCCCCTCTGCTGGTACCTTGTCTCAGCACAACGTGCTCATCAGTATTACAAGTCCATTGGGGCCACTGAGCACAAAGCTGCAGGCGCAGCCTCTGCCTGCACGCGCCGTGGGGGCAGCCACCACACCCCATCGTCCTGCAGGGGTGTGCAGCTACAGGGCAGCCTGGCCCTGACCTCTGGTTTGGTGATCTTCGGCAAGGAAAAAGCTTTTTCTGCACAGTCAGGTCTCGGTTGTGCCAAGCAGATGCACACTGGCTCAGGCTGTGGCCAAGGGATTGGCACTGGTATAAAGACATGTGATTTTAAGAAACTTGGTCCAATTACCTCCATCCTCCCCCTTTCAGGGTATCACTTCCAGCAGAAAAATGCCACGTAACATCCATCTGTGTCCACGTAATTGCGGGGTGTGTGTCAGCACAGTGTGATCATTTGTGTGCATGTGACATGAAAGTAATCGGGTTATGGTATCCAAAAGAAACAGCCAAAGGGGAATTTTCCTGCCATGTGACACGACTATCTTTGTGTTGTTTCTAAATTATGGGAATAAATACAGGATTGAAACAAAATTTCAGCTAGTATAGATAGCACCACTTCTGCAGAGACTGGCTGGAGCTAATACGTGGGGTTTGGTGAGCTCGGGCCTCGTGCAGGCTCTCCTCTGCTCCAAGGACAGGCTGCAAAGCACCTTCTTCAAGTTGTTCTTGAAGAAACCCCCATCTGCGGTTTCTGTTAGAATCTCTGAGGTGGAGATATGAGACTGAGACTTCCAGAGGTCCGAGGGCTGGGGAAAATGGCCCCCAAAGCCTTGGGACAAGCACACATTGGCTTCTGCTCAGAGATGACTGATCTGAGACAGCTGCAGGCACAGGCAATTTTTCAGGGGTTTGGTGCCAACCCCTTTGTCCCCCTCCCTGCTGTAGCTCACTGGGATGCCTCGAGCATTTTGCGCCCAGAAGCACAAAGTCCCCCTGGCCCCCCAGAGCAGGAGATCCACTAGGATACATTTTCTGCAAAGATAATTTGGGTCACATCTGTCATAGGGGGTGACAAACGGATTTATTTCCTTTGTTACGGCTTTTGCCATGAAAACCTTTTGGACTGTTGTGCTGTAGGTTGAGCAGCAGTGAGATGCAGAGCCTGGAATGGGAAGCGACACTGTCTGAGCAGCCTTCGCTGTGCTCAGCAGTGCGTTTCCTCCCTCCCAGCCATCCTCCTCCTCACGCCTCTCCAAGGCTAGGATTTGCAGCGGCTTCTTCCCTGGGAGGCGGCTGCTCCTCTCAGCTCCTGGAGTGGTTCCGTGTCCTTCCTTGAGCCTGGAACCAAGCACCAGATTTGTGGTTCATACCCAACAATTGAGGCTGACAAAGGGCCTCAGCTCCAGAGAAGCTGTGGCTGCCCCATCCCTGGCAGTGTCCAAGGCCAGGCTGGACGGGGCTTGGCGCAACCTGGGACAGTGGGAGGTGTCCCTGCCCATGGCAGGGGGTGGAACGAGATGATATTTAAGGTCCCTTCCCACCCAAACCATTCCATGATTCTAAGATAAGGTGTTCCTGAGTAGGAAAGAGGACAGCAATGGGATACTAATGAGGAGCACTTTGGGACTGGGAGGAGCAAGTTATGATTTAGGAACTTGCTTCTTGGCATCTGCATGGAAATATGTTCTGGTCATGCAAGGAGGTCATGGAAAATAAAGTGACTGGTGGGTTTGGCTTGTGTGACTGATGTGTTAAAGATGATCTGCTCCTTCATTAGCAGCACTTAGTGATGGAGGACACCAGAGGACACTCAGGACGAGGACAGGATTTTTAACAAGTAATTTAGAGCCTGTCTGCACTGCGGGATTAGCTGGAGGTATAACTTGAGAGCTGCCAGTAACCTGACGCTTGTGGGTGTCTGTGACTGGAGGCAGAGGGTGGCTGGGCCGTGCCGGAGTGAGGCCGGAGCTGCTGCCGATCACGCCGTGGGGCTGGGCTGGCTCCTCTGAACACGCCGGGCAGCTCCAGGGCTGGGTTCCAGGCTCGCTGCTAGCACTCGGAGCTACTTGGGAGGAGCTAGTGTAAGTGTAGACGGCTTCATCTGACAGTGGAGTGAAGACAACCCCACCGAGAGCCGAGACACCCGATGGAACTCAAAAATCCACACGGAACGTTGGGAGACAGCACATAGCAGCTTGCAGTTAAATCCTTTTCTTTCCTTTTTTTTCCTTGAAAAAAATTCTTTCCACAGTAGCAGACTTGCAGCTGTTAACTAATCCCATAACAAGTGGCATTTAGCCACACATTTTCCAAATTAAATAAGCTTGCATGTTGGACTAGTTTCATACCCTGTAATACAAATACTTTCCCTGCTGGGGAAAAAAAAAAATTAAAAGAAAAATCCTCTCAGGCGCAGGAAGAGTGGAGAAGGGGAAGGTGGGTGTGCACGGCCGTGTCGCTACTGCTGTCCCTGTCAGCGCGGCGGTTCCGCGCGGAGCACCGCGTTCGCTGGAGGATCTGATGGGTTATCAAGGACTGCTCATGCTTAAATTATTAGTTAAGGCTGTGACATTAAAGAATTGTTATTTGGTCATGGTCTCATGGCTGTGTTTTGCCAGGAGGTGTTTGGAAATTCTCATCTCTGCTGTCACGTAATCTGTACTTGCCCTTTTGGTGCTTTTTTTTTCCTGGTCATTTGAATAATGTTTTCAGATCCTCGACTGACTCCAGGCTTGGCAGCTTTGGGCCACAAGCAATTAACAGCACATGTTGGTAGAACTTAGGCTCTCTTTTGAGGGTGTTTGAGAGCACCTCCTCTACCCCCCACCTGCTTCCTGCACATTTTTAAGAATCCCATTAAAAATTTTTCAGGATCCCCATCCAAGCCAAATGCATTGTTTCCATGGAAACAATTAATGGGGAGAGCAATTTATAAGACTGATGTAAAAAAATGAGCACTTCATCAGCCCCCCTGCTGCTCTGATATACAATCTCGAGGCAGAGGCCGGGTGAGGTTTGCATAAGTGATATCCTTAAAAAAGGGGGAGACAGAGAAAGGAGCCTTGGAGTCTGCCCGTGGCATGGTGAGCGATGCCTATTGTGCTGCACAGGCATTATTAGCTCTTGGAAAGGACGAGTAAATTCGAATTTCATGACGTCTTTCAAAATGCTTTTCCTTTAGAGAAGGGTTTTTTTCCTAATCCCACCCTCTGCCACAAGGCACACGGCTTGGAGTTGTGGCTGGTGATGGAGTCATGGCTGGGGATGGCCGTGGCGGCGGGGTCCCCGTGTGGGACCTGGCCTTTGATTAAAAGGCTTTTGGGAGGCCCTGGTTAGAGACCTGCCTTAAAAGTGTTCTCTTTGTTGGTTTTTAAAAATTATTTTATTTTTTATTTGATTTGAATCTGCCACTTGAGCTTTCTCCCAGCCAATGTTTTGCATTGGTTTTATCTATATATATATAGATAAAACCTAATCAGAATTTGCTGTTTAAAAAGGAGAGTGAGCAGGGCACACACAGCAAAGGCCGTCGTTCTGGACAGGGGTCTGAGCGGGATTTTATTTGGAATTTCCTAAAGAGCTTGTTTTTTGAGAAAAACTAGTAAAAATTCCATCCTGTGCAGCTTTGCTGCAGCAAAAGCAGGAATCCTGTGTGTCTGTGCTCTGAAATAATGTGGCTGAGATTTTGTAGCCTGCCGGAAAACATTACCTGAGAAAGGAAAACCCTTCTTGGATCTGGTTCCATGTGGAATGGGCTGGGATGTGGCCATGGGGCCGGGAGGGATGGAGCAGCTTGGGGAAGTTCAGCTCAGGGACCAGCAGTGCTGTTGGTCTGTGTAAGAATGAAATGAGTAAAAATCATAATCAAGCAGGAGTTCTTAGCTCCCGTTTTCCCCGATTTCCAAGGGTTTTTCCTGGCTGGGGGTGTTTTCCTGCAGAGGGCACTCGCCATCCACGAACAGCACCCGCAGCGAGGCTGCGTCCGGCAGTATCTCCTGCCAAACCCTGAGAGATGGAGAGAAAAAAATGTAAATTATGAAAGCAAATGATTCCCTGGTAGTGCACAAGGCCAGCGGGAAGAGCCCGAGATTTAAGGAGGAAAAAATCCAATGTAGGGAGCGAGAGGCTGGAGGGACGTGGGGGGCCGGGGGCTGCCGTAACGGGAATCATAAAAGGGGTGGAAAAAGCAAAGGCTGCGTGTCTGGGTTAAAATTTAATAGCAATGGAGATGAGAGAGGCAAAATCCTTAATTAAGGCACCATCCCAAAAAGGGAAAAGCTAACAGAGTGGGGCAAATACAGGGAATTATTTTTGGTTTGCAGCCCCAAGCGTGGGCTGTCACAGCGCTGGGAAGGAGCCTTTATTCTGTGTGTGCTTCTTCCATGCTTATATATGGGAAAGGGACAGACTTACAAAGAGCTCAGCCAGGGAAGTATCGGGATCTCTCTGTGCGAGGCTCTCAAGTCCATCTCTGAGAAAGAAATACTCAGCAGCCAAACGATAAAACAGTTTAGGAATTACGTATTCTGGAGTTTGTGGAAAAAATCTCGTATTACCAACAAGCTGCCCTTGAAAACAGATTATAGAAATTGTTTAGGGTTATTTTAAACCCGGGTAGAAATGGTCTGGCACCGTCTATGCCCGTCACTCATCTGAGGTGGAAAAACCCCCATGGATGTGTTCCAGTAAATAGCACTAGCATTTTATTATTTGCTTTTATTACAGCAAAGGAGCACGTAAACAAAAATATCCTCAGAGCCAGCTCTGCAAATGTAGGTCTGGATGTCATAGAAATCCATATTCCAGAGAATTTTTACATTGCTGAGGAGAATTGTGAATTTATTTTTAAAGTCTCTTTTCGTTACCTGTTTTTTTTTTTTTGTGTGTTTTTTTTTTTTTTTTTTTTTTTTTTTTTTTTTTTTTTTTTTTTTTTTTTTTCTGCAAATACTTTCTACTTTTCTTTTAAAAATTGAGCATTTTGAAATGGAATGGGAGTTATTTTATTTTACCAAGCATGATTTTTTACAAAACATGTTTTAACAAACACAATTTACAAAGCATGATTTTTATGAAGTATGATTTTCATTTGCTCTAAGTCCCTGATTAAAATATTACTGCTTTGAGTAAATTCCCTCCTATCAGCGTATCTGTGCTCAGTGTTATGGGGAGGAGGGATGGGAGAATTATTGTTAATAACAAATTATGTTTCGGGACGTTCCAATCCATTTTTAAATGTGTGGTTTGGGCTCTGTGGAGCCAAGTCAGGTGAAAAAGAAGCAACCCCAAATGGCAGAGCAGTTACTGAACGAGGGGCTCGTGAAGGAGAGTTGTCAGATTTCTGTAGGAATCTCGGGCAGACGGAAAGCCGATCCCATCTCCCCGCTGGAATAACCCGTCTGGTTTGGCAAACACAAATTGCGAACACTTCCAAATCCCGAACAGAAATCGGCACAGTTCAGGACTGTGCAGTTTCTTGCCAGTCGAAATGACTCAGAATTTTATTTCAGTAGGTTTTACCTGTGGGTTTGAGGAGGTGACTCAACCTGTTCGGAATTAGGATGATGTTATTGGGGCTCCTACCTTTATATTAATGTCACTGTTCTAGATACGGGTGTCCTGTTCGCAGGTTTAGGACTCAGCCTTAAGAACTGGAACAAGTTAAAAGCAGGCACAGAGTATTTCAGTCTCATTGTACCTTTTCTTAACAAAATTAAATTGTTTTAACTAATTTTGATTTTAGGTGTGATTTGACAGTAAAATCTGTGCCTGTTGAGTTGACCTCTACTTGTATTTTAATATTTAAAATTGTCATGAATGAAAAGGAGTGTGGCTCCTTGTAATTTCATGGTATTTCTTCATTCCCCAGTGAAAAAATACAGGTGAACAAGGAAGTAGAAAGGACTTCCTTTTCATTCCCAAATATACTAATTACTAGGGAGCAATTTTTGTGTGAAAAACGTGATTGTTCATTATATTTGTGTGGATGTGGGATTTCCTGAATGACAGGAGAAACAGCACCATGTGCCTGTTTTTGATAGATTTGCTGCAGAATCTCATCCTTTATAAATTGCTTCTCCATATATAAATTATGTCTTTATTTGTATGTTTTGCCAGATATATTTGTTTTTATCTTAATGTGTGTTTCATACCTGTATATTGATAGGTAAGTGCACAAATAGCTGTAAGGACTGACTCCTAAATAATCTCACAAAGGAAAATATGTGTGAATTCCAGTTGCTGGTTTCTCAGGGATGCAGAATAAAGCCAGAATTGAAATCTGCAGTCTCTCCTTCCCGAACAGATCCGTGTGAGCAGCCTGGTCACGGGAGAAAGCGGCTGGCCCCAGCCAGTGGCCCCGGACAGTGGCCCCGGGGCGTCCTGCGGTGTCACTGCCCAGCCCAGGAGCCGCCTCTTGGCTTTCACCTGACCCTTCCTATTATCTCCCTTCCGTGTTACATTCCCTCTTGCTACAGATACTCCCATTCATAAAATCTTTTCCTGATTGTGGCAGTGAGGGCTGGGGTCTATCAGGAATAAATAAGATCCCGAGCAGCAGCTATTCGTCAAAGCCCTCATTTCCTGGAGTTCTGCCCTGATCCCTCTTGCATGCATCGCATTAGAGGGCAAAATCTCTTCTTATTTATTTTATACTTTCTTCTGTCGTTTATTAAACATCAGAATGCTGCGGGTGTGTTCAGCCCGGGGCTCAGGCAGTCCTGCCTGGCAGTGCTTCCCGCTGCGGGAACGCACGGCCGGGGCCGAATCCTGAGGGCCGTGTTTATGATGATATCAAAAATCTGTTCAAAACTCGCCGAGTCCTTTCCTGTCTCATAGCAGGAGCCGCTCTCTCTCACGGCACGGCTGTGGGGATACGGGGAGCTGCCTGGGAATCCCCCCGTCCCCTTGGTGGGGATGGGAACCTCCGGCACAGTCCGTGCTGGAAAATGGCCCCTTTGGCACTGGCTCAGCCAGCGTGCTCACACATGCTCCCCCCGCGCCGTACTGGGAGTCATGGAAAGATATTGGGACTAATTTATAATGGTGGGATGAAACTAGTAATTCTCTTCCCCTCTTTTCTCCATCCCATTTCAACAGGGCTTGTGTGGATTATTTTTGTTTGGCTGGAATTTTTAAAATTAAAAAAAACAACAACAACAACAACACCTTATGCAATTAATTTTATTTATTTTTTATTTTTTATTCTGGGTTCACATTTCAAATCTTCCAGAATATTGTTTGCTAATATTTTCTTCTTTTCCCTCTGGCTTTTCCCCTCCTTTAGCTCCCGTTTCCCTCTCACCCTGCTCACTGGATGGGTTGCATTTTCTCCCTGAGCTGAAGCTGTTGCTCCTCGTGCATCAGGAGGAAAGGATTAGCTGTACTTCTCTCAGACCTGAGGCATTACTATTTCTTCCCCATACTCAGCATCCAATTGTCTGGCTCTATCTGGGTCCTAAATCCATCCTGAATTGGTTTCCTAGCTGGCAGATTTGTGTGTTCCATCTTGTTTTGGGACCTGGCTTTCATCTGAATATCTCAAATAATTTTCTATTTTTCCAAGGAGAAGTTTTATTACATGCAGACAATCTGTATATGACTAGCGAAAATGAGAAGATAAAGGGTTGATTGAAAACATGTCAAATGCTGGTTTTTGCCAACAACCCCGGGTTTGATCGTGGAGGGAGCAGTGACAAACCCTCGTGTTGGGAATGGATGGGCTGGCGTTGGCCTCCGGGAGAGAAATGGTTAAATTATGCACTCGCTGGAGTATGAAGGCAGTTCTTCTTTGCTGACAGATAGTTTGACCAGTGTCAGGTTATCCCGATGCGTTCAGCATACCTTCATTGCATCATAAATAAAACAGACAAATTACTTTTTTTTTTTTCCTCCTAGGGTGGAATAAGCAGGAGGAAGGGGAGGGATAGGGATCGGGACAGATGGGGGTTCGGGGAGGGGGGTGAAGAATTAGAAGGAAAAGAAAAAAGAGAGAGATCTTTGCAGACACTCTATGAATCTCTGCTTGGCAGCTGAGAACAATGAGAAAAGCAAGCAATTACCTCGAATCCTTCCCCTTATCCAGACATAGGAAATATATTCCTGCCTGAGCCTTTTTTCTCCT